>JAOUQT010240989.1:0-17364 GCA_025769995.1 Xyliphius kryptos | reverse complement strand
TTGCAGAGATTAATAAAAAAAATAATGAATTAATAAACATGTATAATTGCCTGACACTTGAATTCATTTTAAAGACAAAAAAGTTTTAAGCAAAAAGATTTAGGGTGGCAATAAGCATCATATAAATAAATTAGTTAGAAGTCAGAAATAGAAAACGAGTGATTTTATTATTTGAAAGACCAACCTTGTTCTGTTGCCAGAGACTTGTTGTGGGACAAGATGTTGGGCCTTGTTCTCTCATATTGTATTGGAGGTGGTGCTAGATAGTTGCAAAACTGAATGTGACCAAGTGAAGTCGTGTCCTGTTTACTGTCTCGTACAGGTCTTTTCTCCTTGTTGATCCTAAGGTCTATTGGTCTCGAGTTGGGAGACAAATGAGCATGTGTATGTTTAGGAGATTTATTCATATTTGTTTTGTTCATGGGAAAACCACTCAGGCTTGACATGCTGGAAGTGTTAATTGATTTCATATTGCCCTCCAGGGGTTTGCGTTTTAAAATATCGTCGCCGACCATTAAAGATTTCTGCTTATGACTAATTTTGTCCAGATTCTTAAGGATGTTTTCTTCACTTTTTTCTATAGAAAGAATAAAAGGAAACAAAAAAATTAAATACTCAATTTTTTGTTTATATGTATTTATATTGTTTTCAAAAACATTTATTATATGCAGGCACCTCACTCTGGAATGGAGGAGGCCAGGTATCCCCCTCCACCCATAATGATTTCCCATAAACACCCAGGGAGATGATCAGCAGAGAAGTGGAAGGGGATTGTCTTCCTCAAATTCAGAGTGAGGTACCTTCTGGTTTTGGAAGGCAGACTACTTTTCCATGTTACATGCAATTACCTGACAATTTGGACAGTACTTTAAGGTGACGTGCTTTCTTCTTCATTAGCTTGTTCTGCTTTTTAATCAAACGATAACGCCGAGCTGTTAGTAGTTCAATTTCTTTTACGGCCTAAAAATTAATTCACATTCAACATCTGCTATTAAAATTATTATTTAACACACAGTTATATAATTAAATAAAATATATATATATATAAAAAATATTTGAATCAATTATCCTGCTGAATACATTTTTATTAATAAAAAACAGCATTTCAGTATCACGCCAACTCACCTGTGTAAGTGTGGATACTTTTGAAACTTTAGGTTCTTTCTGACCGAGAGTTTGCTGCAACCGACTAAAACAACTTTTCAGAGTACACCGGCGTTTCTGCTCATTCCTCCTCCTCTGACATTTGAACTATGTAAATAGAAAGTGGGAAATCATTTACATTTAATATTAAACTTACTGTCATTTATATTAACAAATATACACACGATTACAACACAATACAATTTAAATACATACGTAATTACATTGGTCATTGAAATGAGGACCACAGAGAAAAATGATAAAAAAAAAAAACTTAGGCTTATATTTACCACATGGAACGGACAATGATAATGTAAATTGATGAAAAAATTCAAATGTAAACTTACCGACGACTCACAATCACTGTCATCCGATGTGTCATTCTTAAAGCTGTTAAATTAAAACGAGAAATACTTTAAATAAAACTAAAAAAGATTTTAGTCCTCTTTGTAAAAATAAGTCAGTGGAATTGACAAAGCATTTTATATGCCTACATACCAATACCAAAATGCTTCAACATATAGTTCTTATTCCCTTCCTAATAATAGTATTTTACAGACACTGCAAGGAGCACTGCAGTTACCTTTTTAATACATAAAGGCCACCCAATAGACTGTTTCTTCTGGGAACATCAAGTAATTTATTGGAATCAGCTATAATTTTTTAATAATTAACATTTATGTACAGCCGCAATATGAAGGGGTTAAAAGTGCAAACGATTGTAAATATGTTAATCAATTTTTTAAAAATAGTTATTTAAACTTTTTCACACATTTGTTCATTTTTGTTACAATAGCTTATTTAAGTATTCCAGCTTAATGGTTGGGGTCAGAGAATGGAGTCAATCATGAGTTTTGTGCATTATTGTGACGAAATATATTTACAATAATTCTCAACCTCAAGTGCATTATTGCTTTTATGAAACGGTTACACATATACTATAATAAAAATACAAGGTTTAATTTATAAATGCATTTACTGGAAGCTAAATCTTTAAGAAACTGGTTTTCCGCGAAGTGATCTAGTCCAGTTTTTAAAGTGAATTCTGATCGCTGAGTAACCAGTTTCCAAATCTAACAATTAAACACTGCCATCTTGTGGAAAAATTACAGAACAGCGTTCATAAAAACAAACATTGAGAAAATAAAGTATATCACGCATTGATACAAATAGGAAGCAGTCGAGAGTTGCTTTATCGTCAATATTGTCATCTCTGGACAAACGGCTTAGCCAATCTGATTTAAGGACTGGAACTACCCTTTTTATAATGCTGGTTAAGGGCCTTGCTCAAGAGCCTATTTTGATCATATCAGTGAACTCTGGATTTGAAACACCAACAGTAAAGTACAGTACATTACCATGTAGTGCATTTTGAAACTGACCCGGAATCATTCACATTTTATTTTTTTTATTTTTTTTACTTAAAATAAGGACACTAGTACCTAAAAGCAAAGTTGTGTGTCTCACCCTTTATGTTTTTTTCCAGGTAATGCAAAACGTCTCTCATCTACTGTTTCAATGTCAACCAATTCGTCATCATTCTCTGTTGAGTCTAATTCGCCAAAATTGTCCAAGTCAAGCTTTCTTTTATTTTTTTTCTTCAACTTGGAATCCTTAAAAAATAAAATAGAAGTTAAAAATGAATAGTTAGCAGGAAACCAGTAAGATTCTTGTTATTTGTTCACTTACGGTCACTCTGGGCAGATCATCAAGGTCAAAAGAATTTGCAGTCTCAGTCTGGTCATACATGTCGGAATCTTCCGTTAAATCTGTGCTGTCTGAATCTATGCATACCTCCTCAATACAAGACATATCATCTCTTGTAACAGGTTTCTCATCCAACACTTTCTTCACAAGAACTTCATTTGATGAATCACTTGCAAGAACAGAGCCATCAGACACATCTGGCTCTAAAGATAATGTACTGGTCATATTTTTTTCAAATGTGTATGAATGGTCAGCAACAGCTACTTCATCGGCTGACTTGGAACACTGTTTTAATGGGTTGTTTATAGGGATGCTAGCCTTTGGTATGTGCCCTGAATTTTGAATGGCTGAAGGGTATTGCTCTGATGCTGGTGGAGTTGTGATGGTCATGTTAGAATTGTTTAATACCTTAGGATTTTCAGTAACTTGCTGAGGTATAGTGGCTGTTCCAGTATTGCTAAGGAATCCTGGAACAAGTTTAAAAGTACCAGGCAGATTACTTATTAGGCAGTCTGAGCCTGAAAGAGAGCCGACAGATTTTGTGGTCACGGTTGATGCAGTGGTTGTTGTGATGGTATGTGTTGGAGTACTTTGCATTGGAGTCACATTATTAAGTTGTATAGAGGAGGTAGGCATGATTGGAGAAACAACAGCATCCTTCATTTGTGATTTGATGGAAGAGACTGTGCTTGGATTTGGTAATCGGATATTTGCTAAAAGAGAAAATACACATCAGTAACTGTTTTTCAATATTATAATGTATATCAAAAGTGAACTATACATTTTGGCACAAGCACAGACACTCAACAATGCCAAAAACATTCGTAGTGACTAAATATTTGACCAATTAAGTGAAACTGAAAAATTTCCAATTTCCAATCTATCACAGTGGTTGAAAATCACTGATTATGGAGTGAGGTTTGGGGCAATTTAAAGTCTAAATTTCAAAACATATGGAATAAATATAGTGAGTTGTAACTACGATCTCCACGCGGTTGCTTTCTTACGTGAATCAGTATGATTTCTATGGACACGATAAAGAATGACAAAGCCAAGTTTCAGCTTTGTAGGTCCTCACGAAGACCCCAATCCATCCTAGGTGTTGCGTTCGATGGTGATACCGCATAAACAATTGAATGTATGAAAGCTAGAACCCGTTTTTCCAAGGACACGACTGGAAATAACGATGCCACGTTTCAATTTTGTAGGTAACTTAGAAAGACCCCAATGTGACTGCAGGAGTCTTATATTTGATGGCGATATCAAATGAACCATCGAATGTAGAAAGGTGAAAAATACTGGAATCACAATGCCAAATTTCAGCCTTGTACTGTAGGTACTCATGAACTGGGAGAATTAGTGATGAGGCAGTCAATCACTGAGTGAGGGTTTTGCCTTTTATACAGTGATACGAAACATTTTTGACTTAAGTCTCGAATTGTGTCTGTATTGTTTGTTTATTTTAATTTATTTTAAGACAAAAAAAAAAAAAACACATTTTATAGAGAAATACAAAACTTTGTAAACCGTCAAGCACCTTTATTCTAAGACCTCTGTTCCGTGGTTAATGAATAATGAAGCAAATAAATAATACTTACATTGCTGGGGTATGCTATTGGTATTGAGGACTTTGAATTGGTTCAAGGGCACTAGCTGAACAAGCTGACCGGCAGAATTACGACACATCATGTTTCCATTACTTGTTTTAAAGAGCAACACCTTCTGACGTGGAACAGTCGTGTGAACCAAACTACCGGGCTTTAAATTCGCTCCACCACTGGGCAGTTCGCAAGGCCGGTTTGTAGTAATCACAAACGTCTTTTCAAGTGGAACTGCACTAGCAGTAGGTTTTACTGCAGCTGGAATTGAGCCAGAAAAGCAACAGGGAATAAAGGTAAAATAGTCATCAAAAAATAAATAAAAAAAAGAATAATATAAAATGAAAAAATATATATAATCAAAGATGACGAATAACCATAACGTTGCCAATACGATTACTTACAATGTTCAGTTTAACAGTATTTCAATGTAGTGTTAGTTGAATGCCAAATGTACAAATAATTGTACAAATAATTGTAATTGTACAAAGCAATTTTGAAGAAAAAAACTTCACAGTGAAGTTGTTTAGACTAGTAGACTATCATTCATAAGAAGGAAAAAATTTGATAACATTTTAAATAAGTCTGTTAATAGGTAATCAATATCAAATTATTTTAAACTAAATAGCAAAAAGTAATCAATGAACTGATGAAGAAAGGTAAAATATAGAATGGCTTTAAACCCATGCAATAAACATTTTATCCTTCAAGTGATCTAATAAAACAGCTAACAGTGCACAAAAACAAGCATGGTGGTAGACAACTACACATTGACTTTTGCTGTTAATTAGAATTTTAGAGATTACCTGTAGAGACCTGCAGCGCAGTTGACTCTGAAGCCATGCTTGTTTTGGGAGGCGTGCTGGGTGTAATTGAGAGTGCACTGTGTCCAGCAGTTACAGAAGACGGTATTACAATTTTTTTTATCAGAGTTGCCGTTTGTGGGACATTACTATTAGGCAGCTTTTGCTGTTGGGAATTGATATGGCGGATCACAACTTGAGCAAAGTCATTTCCAATCAGAGGCTTCATCACTGCATGAAAAAATAAAAACAAAATGAATAATGGCTGCTCTAAAATTTCCCCATATAGTGTGTGTGAGTGTCCAACGATAGATTGGCACACTGTTATGGGTGCATCTGCCCAGTGCCCTAAATGTTCTTTGGATGGGCACTGAGACCCTCAGATAGGATTAAGCGGAAGATAATGAATGTATATAACAAAAAAAAAAAAAAGTTTATTTTACCTATGTTTATATTAAGTGACATTATAATAAACCATAACTAATAAAAAAATACACAACCACAGGAGCCAGAAGCTTAAAGTTAGATAATACAAATGCTTTAAACATCTTTATTTGTGTGTACATTTTAAACAATTTCAGTAATGTGAACTAGGTTAACTCAGAACCAAAGTGTATTTTTTATGCTCAGACAAAAGTTAAAAGTATATATATACTTAAGGGGGTGGGGGATTAAACCTACCAGTAGGCTTAGCAGACACATTAGTAGAAGAAACAGTGGTAACACAAGGTGTCTTGGCCAAGCTGGTTGTAGTAACAGAATTATCCGAAGAAGAGGTCTTTGTAATGGTGGCTGTTTTTGCCTCATTAATGCCAGATTTGTTGGCAAGACATACTTTCCCTGTGATGTAAGCAGCCAATCTATTAGCAGGGTGCAAAGCCCCCATGTGACCCAATTCCAATTTGGCTTGAGGGTATGTCTTTCCATTGACCTTCACAGAAAAGAAGTAATAAAGTTAAGGTTGACAGGTAACTTGCCATTTTAATCACACAGAAAATTAATAATAATGTAAGATGGAAAATCAGTGTTCTGTTTACTATTATGTAAACAATGCATACCATTATATGACCTGGTGCACCAGGAACTTTTTTCTCTGCCGACAGCAGGCCTGCAGGAGTGACTTGGGAGAGGAGCGGAAGTCCTTTCACTTCACTTGTTCCTATGGTCTTTATTAACTGTGCCTCCAATTGCTTGGATTTCTCACTGACATCGGATTTGTTTTTTGGTTTCAACCCTTCATCCTTCATCACATTTTTCTGAGAAATGACAACTTTGTACGTGATGATGGGTTCTCCTTCTGTATCCACAGAGAGTCTCTTTGAAAGAGGCTCTATTTGGAAACTGCCGATCGAAAAAGTGTGGTCTAGGCGATCCTGAGCCATTTTTTCACAAACCATACGCAGAACAACATTTCTGCTTTCCTCATTTGACCAACTGCACTTTGATACAATTTCTAATCGTTTGCTAGGACCAGACAAAGCAGGTGGCAAAAGTTCTCCATCCTCCACCTCTGCAACGGAAAGTACAAGATGATAAAGATCATTACAATATTTGAGCAATTTAATAATAAGAAAAATACAGGTGACATCTTACGATTAGAAACCATTTTTATTCAGCTTTAAGTTAAATTTGTGTACCAACCTTGAACATTTTGTAACCCACAAGTCTGTTCATCCTTCTGCAAGTAATAAAAGACATTAGCAATCTTAAAAAGAGTGTAAAATACTCCTTTAACCTGATCATTTTACCTTTAGCTTTTTTTCTTTATCAGTCTGTTTGCTCCTACAAAATGGTCGAATACGTGCACAATCCAACTCGCTCTCGTGATTTTCCCGAACATTCTAAAAAGAGAGATTAAATTAAAAATTCAAATTTAAATCAAGATATTCTAATTCAAAAACTTTCAGGTCCCAGCAAACATTACTACAATGATATCCAAAAAATTCAGTGAATGGTAGAATGTGAATGCTTATGTCATAATGAAAAGCTTTTTAAAGAACACAATGGTTATAAGGGAACATTTGCCACAAGCAGAACATTATTATAACAGCATGAGGGATCATGTCATATTATTCAACCTAATATGTGTTAATGTGCTGTTGTCTGTTCCATTTGCACAATAGCAAGTGAAACTGATTCAAATCAGTATTGCTTCCTAACTGGACAGGTTGATTTCACAAATGTGTGGTTTACGGAGTTAAATTGTGTAGTTAAAGTCTTCCCTTTATTTTTTGAGCAGTTTATTAAAGACACAAATACTTTATGTATGAACTGTTCATTTAAAATAATTGTAATATAAATAATTTCATACCATTCTTAGCAATTGCCTTTTAAATACCATCATGTAGAAGAGTCTGCAAATGTTTTAACTGACCAATCAAGCATATTTAAAGTAATGATAATCAGCATCTTTAAAATTCTAAATTGCTTGAAAAATAAAGTATATCCATTAAAAATGTAATCTGCATTAGATACTTAAAGCTATTGCAAGTTTGCATTTATATGTTCAACAAATTGTGAATAAAAACTGAATGCAACGATGTGGAGGTGACAACATTTAATCTTTTATGGTGCCTTTTCAGACATGCAAGCTGCCCATCCCACAAGCACTCACGCAACCCCATACTATCAGTGATGCAGGCTTCTGAACGGAGCGTTGAATACTTGAGTTATCCTTGTCCTCTCTGGTCCGGATGACATGACATCTATGTTCCATAAAGAACTTCAATTTGTGGCTTATCTGACCACAGAACAGTCTTCCATTTTGCCACACTCCATTTTAAAAGACCCCTGGCTCAGTGCAAATGTCTGAGCTTGTGGAGCTTGCTTAGAAATGGCTTCCTCTCTGCACTTTAGAGGCAACGGTGGATGGCATGGTGGATTGTGTTCACTGACGATGCTTTCTGTAAGTATTCCTGAGCCCATTTTGTTATTTCCTCAACAGTGGCATTGCTGTTTAAGGGCCCGGAGAGCATGAGCATCCAGCAGAGTTTTACGGCCTTGACCCTTACGCATAGCGATTGTTCCAGATTCTCTGAATATTTTGATAATGTTTGCACAGTTGATAAACTTATGCGCTATTTTACGCTGGGTACCACCGTTCTGGTGTCCATCTTTCAGCGCAACAGTGGTGGAATTGGTGATCCTCTTACCATCTTGGCTTCAGAGAGATACTAGGTCAACTGACATGATTGGGTATAAAAAGCTTTTCAGTGTCAATTAGTGTTAATTGGTCTTCCATCTGTTCATTATATGCTCAATTTCCTTTTTCCATCCACTTATCCCAACTATTTTAAGGAATTGTTGACACTGAAATTTTGAATCAACATGTTTCTCCTTACTGTTACACTTACTCAGATTAAACCTTTGATTTGTCATCTATGTTCTATTATAAATAAATAAAATAGTGACATTTGCCATCTCCTCATCAATGCATTCAGTTTTTATTTACAACTTGTTTAGGGTGCCAACTTTTTTGGAAACGGTTTGTACAAGTTAAACACAAATGTACTATCACATGCAGTTTAGAATATTTCTATCAATATTTCACTTATGAATATGTTTTCAGATTATTAAAAATTATGATGCATTTCCCAAATATCCCTAAAACAATATTGCCTATGTGAACATGCAAATACTAATATTTAATAAATAATTTCATACGTTAAACAAAAATTGGTGCATTGACAATGAAACTCCCAGTAAGTGCAGTCTGTGTCAACTTTTTTGATGTTTATGACTTCAGTTTTAAACATAGCTTAGATGTGTCCCATCTCCAACAGTTAGAACACTTACATTAATTATGAATTACATGATATACAAATAGGATCAATATAATTAATTATATTAATAATGTTTCATATTAGATTTAGAAAATTTGAAAAAATTTAATGTAAATGAAACTGTAAATAAAAATGTGTAAAATTAAAACGGTAAAAAAAAATTATTCAGGAATGGAAGTGAATGGAAAACTAGTAGTGGTGTGTAACTGAAGGTTATGGTGGTGGTAGTGATGGGGCAATTTAAAGATTTTTGTATTAAAGCACAAGTCTTTAACCAAGCATGAGCCCAAAGTTCAAAAGATCTAGTGTTTTTTTTTCATATCATAAGAAAAGGAATTCTGTAACATTTTCAATAAAAGGTGGCCAATGATGAAGTCTAACGGCATTCTTACAAATATTACCTTTCTGCCCTTCAGTGAAATACTTCAACCATGTTTTAAGTCACCTGATACACTCAGTGAGCTGTACTTCCACTCTAATTGGCCTGACAGTGGTAAATGGAAATGTGGATTAAATAGGTTGAACAAATCATGTTCTGATTTTTTTTAAAAAAGGTATGAGTATAAAGGGTATACGAAAATAATGAAGATAAATACACACCATCATACATTGAACTACAAGCCACTATGAAATTATGTCAGTATCACTACAATTTGATACCATTAAATCAAGATTTGAAAAAAAATAATAGAAAGATAACTCACTTTAGACTCAGATATTTTCTGAAAATCCTGCTGTGCTGAGAACTCTGCAGGAGGTTTGGCTGAAGTTGGAATATAAATTGGTTCCAAGTCAGACTCTTTTTTCCCATCCCATAACTTTGTCACTCGTTTGGCTGGTTCGGGCGTAGATTCTGATCCATACAGGACTGCATAACAGTAATATAGAATCATAAACTCAATGGCATTTCCAAGAACAGATTTATAATAATTTATTTACTTGCAGCCAAAAAGGTAGTCGGACAAAAGCAATAGTTGTTTCAACAAAACATTAGAGACAAACAAGTCATTGATTTCCTATCTTAAGCTTTACATATACTACATTTTAACGTGGTAGAAGAATATAAACTCAACGTGTAATCGCAAACTAAATAAGGTATTATTAACTACGATACACTAACGGCTACACGATTGTAATTGGGGGATTGTAAAAATGCCTGTTGATGCCCCCCCCATCCCTATCGTTTTAAGCAGCCTTGCATTTGGCCACGCATAACTTTAGCTCAATAATCAGTTAGTTAATAATGGGTCAGTTATTGAGATAACATATTGTGGAAGAAGGGAAAAAACACACAACAAAGGACCATTACTGACCACAATGAGAGCCAGCCTACATACTACAGATGTTGGGCTCTTCTACCGATCTTATACAAAACAGCTGTTATACAGGGGTTGGACAGTGAAACTTAAACCCCTGTCATTTTAGTGTGGGAGGTTTCATGGCTAAATTGGAGCAGCCTGGTGGCCAATCTTTATTACTTGCACCAGTAAGAGTTCAAAATATTGTTTTGATGAACATGAAAGTGAAGTTGAACATCCCCCATGGCCTGCACAGATCTAAATATTATTGAGCCACTTTGGGGTGTTTTGGAGGAGCGAGTCAGGAAATGTTTTCCTCCACCAGCATCACGTAGTGACCTGGCCACTATCCTGCAACAAGTATGCCTTAAAATTCCTCTGACCACTGTGCAGGACTTGTATAGGTCATTCCCAAGATGAACTGACGCTGCATCGGCCGCGAATAGAGGCCCTACACCATACTAATGAATTATTACTGAAACCAGGTGTTTCAGGTTTCATTGTCCTACCCCTGTATGTCCCAGAGCATTAGTTTTTCTTGTATCTCCTTGGTTAGTTTACATTTAATTCTTAATTATCCTACACTACATTTTTTCAGATTTGATTTGTGTGACGACTACACACTACAGTAGTACATGTCCATATTAAAATTTTGTCCCAAGGCAATATGCCACAGTGTCATGAATCCTGCTTAACGTAGCATTTTATTTGTTGTTCATTACAAAGTCAAATAAACCTGCAAGGCACAAAGCTTTTTCCACTCAAAGCATACTTACTAAAGGAAAATCGCCTTTTCTTCTTCTTCACATTGGGAGGGAGGTCCTCTGAATGGCTTTGAGATAAAGGCCCATCTCCTGTACAATTATCTAATGGCTTTTTCAAAACAACCACCTTGCGTCGCAGACAATCACATCCCAACATGCATTGCGGCTTGCCACAGTGATGCTGTTGCCGCTCATGGACCAGACTAGCACAAACACACCCTAACCGGCAAAAGTCATTAAGGCATGGCGATGCACGTCTTTTTATAATCGTGAAAGGGCTTCCTTTTCCCTGAAAGGCAATCAGAGCAAGATAAAGATAGCGGGAGACAAGAAAAGCATGAGCCACAAAGTAAAATATTTTGATCATGAACTTTAAAAAAAAATGCATGACTGGATATATAATGGGCACCACCCAAAATTCAATGTATACCTCTGCTGTTATGATGCAGGACAAAGCAATTGCAGCCCTTTCTTCTGTGATCCAGGTACGAGGCTTTCCCTCCCAGACGGCACCATCCTCCACATCCCTTAGCTGTACTAGAGTTTTGGGCGTGCCTGAACCACATCCTCCAGAAAAACTTGAATCAGTGATTTTTGAGTTCCGTACTGGAGAAATCACAGATGTACTATCCCCGACTGGCTGTACATGAGCTTCAGAAGTCTCAGTTTCCTTAGGAGTTTTGTCTTTTTTAATCTTTTTACTTTGAAGAGTTGAATCAGTTAATGCCTCATGGCATACAGATTTTGTGGTACTTAACTTAGAAACTTTCTGAGAAGTAATTTTCTCAGCACAAGTGGTCTGTTCATTTGTAGTAGTAACACCAGCTGATTTAGAGGTTGACTTTGATTTCACAAGTTTCTTCTTTGGTACAACTGCTTTGCTTGTTGAGGTCAAAGACCTTTTTTGTGGTGTTAATGATTTCGAAGTTTTTGTTGCTGGAAGTGTTGTTGGAAGTGTCTGTTTTTTCAACACACTGTCCAGAGTACGAACATAGCTAGTGCTTTTAGTGGGCATCTGGTAAGCCACAGGAGTGACCACAGCTTGTGTAAAGCTAGCAGCTCGCTCATCAATAAGCTTGCCCTCACTTTCCAAGTATTCATCGAGCATATCACTACAGAATGCAGAGAGGTTTTTTTGTCCTGCATCAGCACATGCGCTGGCTGTGCAAAAACAAGAAAATGTGGTTTAAGCAGACATATTACAATAGGTTCCCATAGGTTGGAGGAAAATTATTACAACATGGTAATATATACCAGGAGGAACAGATGATGGAGTTGTTGCAGCAAACTTATCTCTCCAGCCTTTAATTTTAGTTAAATCACTCGTTTTTCCAGTTCTTGAAACAAAAGGAACTGAAAGAAATTGCATGCTTGAATTTGGTAAGTAGCCTACAGTTTATATGTTAATAATGCAGCGACTAAAGATGAATGAATGAATATTTAATAAAATATGTTAAATCAACCAACCTTGTGATGTGCAACTTTCTGAACTCTCCTCAAGTGAATTGATAGCTGGAGGAATAGGCAGGCATACCCCAAGATACTGTAGATCAATGGCCAGACTCAGATCTAAGAGGTTTAACTTTAGTCCAACTTTAAACACATACAGATTTTTGTCAAATGAACAGTAAATAAAAAGTCAAATATGTTAATTTAAATAGGTATGTACAACAGCAATGTCAAATTTGATCTACCTCCTTCCCACTAATGAATACAGGTCAAATGGCTCTATTCCATTTTGTAAAAACTAGACAAATTACGTTTGCTATTGGCTTATTCTTAATGGTCTGAGGGTCACCAGGTTTAAATGTAATAACACCTGGGATAAATTGCCCGCTTACAAAGAGCGCTAGCTCAAGGTCAAAATACATCATATGTGAAATTCCTTTCAATTTCCACCAGTGTTACACACTTGCATGCTCAGTTTCTCTGTATTGACCATACAAAAATTTTGTTTAACATTCTAATTGATGTTATTTTTAACAGTGTGACTGCTTAAACAACAAACATTTTAATCGAACAATTTATCGAACATCAAAAACACATTTCATAATAAATAAAATTGGAATGCCTATTAGCTAAACAATTATTAATAGCACATTTATTGATCTACAATGTAAAATGTGCATCACCGGTCAAATGTACAAAGTTTTAAGTTATGTTTGGGTTGCATTTTAGAGGAATGTGGTGGAAATGAGAGATTTGATAAATACTTCTTTTAGTGCCTGATTATGTATTACATTATAATAATGTTTTTGTTTTACTTCATAGCTCTCCATACTGCACATTTGTAAATTAAGTTGATTAAGAAAAACACTGCTCTTAATTAAAGTATAAATAAGCATTTTACTACTTTAAATACTAATAATTTAAAACCATAACAAAATTACCTGCTTGCAGCACAGGGTGAATGACTTGTTTATGCTTCATTATTTTTAAATCATGCAGAAGTCCCATTTCAAGTTTATCAATCTGTTCATTTAGGTCACGATGCACTTTTTCTGTTCACAGAATAAAACAATTAGAAAGCAAAAAATCCGTCATTTTTTCTTAAATATTTAAATTAGCAAGCAACAACACAGACTCCCACAATATTTGTTTTTTTGTTTTTACCATCTGTCTTTTCTGCTCTTTTCTTAGCAGCATCTTCTTTGGATTCATCTCCTAAATGAATGTCAAGTGCCTTCTGTTTGAAAGCAATAAACAAAAACAAATATTGCTCAGTTTTTGTGATGCAATATTTTTTTATTATTGTAGGGGCACATCCTAACATTCTTAATTAAGTTCCATTACAGTGAAAACAAAATATCAATAGAAAAAGTTTGTTACCTTTGACATGAAAGAAACGAACAACTGACCCTCCACATCTTCAAGGTTGGGTTGTAGTGGTATTGGTATGGGGCCTTCAGTCATCTCTGACTCTTCACTTAGGCTGGACTTCGCACATTTCCATTCATTTTCAGTACATTTTGCGTTTGCACTGGCTTGCAGTGTCTTCGAGATACAAGTATCTGAAGAATTTATACAAGTCTCCTCACTATTGATTGTTTGATGTGCTGATGTTGACTCCTCAAAAGGTGGTAAAACTGGTACATGTGTTGGTTCCTCTGTTACCTCTGCATATTCATTTGGCTTCACTTTCCTACCTTTCCTATTTTGTAAATTTAATTGTGTATATGTATGCAATGACTGATCAGGTTCCATTGGAATACAGCTATCAGGTAACATTAGAGAAGAAATCAACTCTTTACTGACACCATCATCTAATGCAGTCATGTCATCAAAATGTGTCGAGTTGTTACCAAACCTCATGGATACAAGATCTGATGACATGATTAATGATCTTGGTCGATCGACAGACAAACAGGTTGGAAATGGATCCAGTGACTTTCTGGGTGGTATTGGTCTTTCAGAAAATAGATCTGGTGGAAAAGGGTCAGGGGAGGAAGGAGCAGAGCTTGGTGGAGACACATGTGGAGATGACAGGACATGCAGTGAAGACTGGGTATCAACACCTGACAACACCGACTGTGAAATGGTCTCTGGACCAACTTGATCACCAAGATCACCAGAATCCTTACTAGGCTCAGTAATGCATTCTCGGTTAGAGTGATTACTAGCTTTAAGTTCACAGTGTATCAGGGGGGTATCTAATGTGGGTATAGGACAGTTTTCATTTCTACAGCTAAGTGCAATATCAGCAGAAGGACTAGGTAACACGTCAGCAGCAAAAGACAATGTTACAGGTGTAGAACTGTGCATATCTGCAGAGGTAGCGATTGGTTCCTTTTCAGCAATAGGGGCTTGCATTGCATCAGGTATGTGTGTTATAGGAACAGCAGTTGAATTAGTGTCAGGATCTGGTATTAAGGAAGCTTTACTGTCTGGGATAATGGGACATGTGGTACTCTGAGTGGCTGAAGAAGTTTCTGATCGTGTCCTTGTTTTAAACGACTGGGTTAAGGATTCTGTGGAGGCTGATACACTGTTATTTACCGATGTAG
This sequence comes from Xyliphius kryptos, assembly GCA_025769995.1. Taxonomy (NCBI): domain Eukaryota; kingdom Metazoa; phylum Chordata; class Actinopteri; order Siluriformes; family Aspredinidae; genus Xyliphius; species Xyliphius kryptos. The sequence goes on along the minus strand of JAOUQT010240989.1, from coordinate 2,265 downwards.
TGTCACAGACTGTTTCACATTGTGATTCTAAATCAGAGTTTGTGACAGATTTAGAATTCACTCTGATGGTTCTTGTTTTGGTCTTTAACTGCTGAAAAAATAGTGCAAGTAGAGGTAGAGGCACCGGTTCTGCTCGTTTCTTCTTCACCTCTCCACCACAGACCTCAGGGTTGGAAACAGCCAGTGATGTCTCAATACCACCCAATGCTTTATCAGGCAATGTCGCCTTATTCGACGGGTCAGAAGTAGTATGGTCCGAGGCGGAGGTGCTGGACTGCGTTATTGTTTTAGAACTCTCCATCGTTTCGGTCATCAACGCATTAAATGTCTGCGATGTTGGCAACAAGCTGGCCGTTTTAGCTGCAGCTTCAGTAGTGGTATTGTTTCCCATTACAGACTGGTCAGGTGTAGATTCCTCCTTGGCAACAAGTTAGAATAAAAATATGTACATTTAGTGTGCTTTGCTGTACAATTGTATTATTTTCTTATCACTATATTGATGTTCTAATTTTGTACCTTTATATGAGAACTCTTTATCAGCTCGGACAGTACCCCTGGCCCTGGGCGCTTTTTACTGCAAACCAAAAAGCTGCACACATTTTTTAAATGGCATATTTATGAATAATTCTTCTCACTGGGTAACAATGTTAAAACAAACCTTTTTTATTTTTTACATATTCACACACACACACACACAGACACACACACACAGACACACACACACACACACAGACACACACACACACACAGACACACACACACACAGACACACACACACACACACAGACACAGACACACACACAGTATTTTGTCAGCTAAATTTTTTGCTAAACAAATAAAGACTAGGGAACTCTCCCAAAACCATGTAGCTTGCAAAGAAATCCACATTTTTATTAAAACCTTTATCAAATTCAAGCTCTCAGTATTAAACAAAGTGCACACTAATCCAACTATATTTTTTGTGTATATGACATTTCATACACAATAAATTGTGCTTAAAATAATCGCAAAAATAAATAGATAAACTAGAGCTTTTCTGAAAAAACACCTCAGATCCAGCAGTGATACATTGTAAAAATATACTGGCAGTTTAATCGCCATTTAATCGCAATTTTTTTTTAAAAAAGCATAAAAAGACTTAATTCTGCAATTGCTGGAAAAAGTGTTTGTATAAAGTGTATGTATAGCATACTATACCTCACTTTCTTAGTGTTTCAGGGTGGAACATGCTCACCTATTGGTTACTTATACTGTTAATGTCAGTTTTTATATGAGCCAAAAAACCAATAGAATTTAACACAGTTGATATTATTATACTGCACATATTTTAAGACAGAAGATAAGACTGCTAACCAGCCCATTATGTAACAAAATCCAAACACTTTTTCTCAAGATTTTATTCTGACTGAGATTGTGAAATATTTTAAATTTTAAGTTGTAAATGCTTATTCAACTGAAAAAGCTAATAAAACCAACTCTAAAGAATTTTGGCTGTAAATGTTTGAGTCCATCAATAGAACACAAGGTTGGATACTAACGCAATGTATTACGGCATTAAAAATCTCATCCATGAAACACTGTGCAAGTAGTATTATGGTTTGAGCTTACTTTGTTGTATCTGGGTCAGAATATTGGACAAAATTGATGGGACAATAAATTTTCACCTCTACTAAGATATTCTAAATGACAATGTGAAGATTATATATTTGTACAAAATAGGTCTGGCTGTGGAGTTTATTATACGATTTTTTTTTTATTTATCTTTTCTAGTGCAAATCAGCAACTCTTGAGATCATCAATAACTCCTTCGTCACTTCCAGAGACATGCTGGTAAAATCAGACCATGATGGATCCCTGTTCATTAAATACAAAAGGGCATCTTCTTACCAATTGTCATCCTATTGATTCATGGGACGTGGAAAAGAATCCTAAAAGTTTAAGCATTACTGTGTCAAAACACTGCTCAAAAAATTAAAAGGAACACCTAAACACAATGTACCTCCATCAACCACACTTCTATGAAATCAACCTGTCCAGTTAGGAAGCAACACTGTGAATCGATTTCACTTGCTGTTGTGCAAATGGAACAGAGAACAGGTAGAAATGAGAGGCACTTAGCAAGACAACCCCTATAAAGGAGTGCTTCTGCAGGTGATCAACTCTGTTCTCATCCCATCTGGCTGTTTTCGTCACTTTTGCATTTGGTCAGTTCTCTCACCATAGAGGTAGCATGAGGTGGTGTCTACAACCCACACAAGTTGCTCA
>JAOUQT010240887.1:0-17365 GCA_025769995.1 Xyliphius kryptos | reverse complement strand
CATCACGTAGTGACCTGGTCACCATCCTGCAAGAAGAATGGCTTACAATCCCTCTGACCACTGTGCAGGACTTGTAGCTGTCAATCCCAAGACGAATTTACGCTGTATGGGCCGCAAAAGGGGGCGCTACACCATACTAATGAATGATTGTGGTCTAAAACCAGATGTTTCAGTTTCATTGTCCAATCGCTTCAGTTATTTAGTGAACTGTTTTGATTTTACATAGCGGCACACACCATGGACGAGGTGTGTGACTGACACTGTGTAAGAAAAATGCATTTTTATTTACATCCCGCTCCGTCATTAGGGGTCGGGGGTCAGTGGCAGCTTGGGGCATGCAGTTGCACTTTGGATGTGGAGCGATGCGGGTCTCTCTGCGCACTGAGAGTGTTGTGGAACAGGGCTCACAGACCGAAACTGAAAAACACGGGCCTTCAAAAATCTCCAATATCACCAGAAAAAGTTGCTAGATTCGTTAAGAGTCACTTTTTTAAACGATAAGCTGCTAGAGGGTCTGAAATTTTGTTAAATATAGCGATTAAGCGACAAAGTTACCAACTTTACAGTAAAGAAAGTAACTATTCAGTCATGCCAGTAGAGTTGCTTTGAATCCTAAAAACTAATTCCTTACATTATTTATTTTTATGTAAACGACATTAATTCTTTAGTAGTTATTTAGCAGAATGTTAAGCTTTTGACTCTGTAACACAAATGCATTATTAGATTTACATCCTGCTCTGTAAATAGGGGGCGGGGCCTGTGGCAGCTTTGTTCTTCGGCAAACTGAAGAACATGTGGGTCTCCCAAAGTCTCCCATAACACCAGAAAAGGGAGTTAAAAGGGATTTCTCGCTATTTGCAATTAATTATAATAACGAGCCGCTGGAGGATCTGAGAAGCCGTTAATTCGGCGACGGTGTGACGGCACGAGCCTGCAGGTCGTTGGGATTGTGGTGCAGCTGACATTCAGCGAAACATCAGCGCGAGGCTGCTGAGCGGCCGCTGATTGGCTGAGCGCCGGCAGGCGGAAGTTACAGGCGGCGCGCGGGGATTCCCCGAGGGAAGTTCCCAGCTCGGCGTAAAAACTTTGTAAAAATTGTACATTTATCCCGAGCGTCGCATTTCCTCCCCGCGAACAGAATGTGAGCTGCGCCCGGTCCAAAGCAGAGCATGATGTAGGAGTCGGTCGGTGGCTTGAAGTTGTTCTGAAGAAGAAGGTAAGACTCCATTCAAAGTCACCAAGGCAGGCAGGCAGTTAGTCAGTCCTTCATTCAGTCGGGCAGGCAGTCCGCCAGGCAGGCAGTTAGTCAGTCCTTCAGTCAGTCGGGCAGGCAGTCGGTCAGTGGGGCATGCAGTCCGCCAGGCAGGCAGTTAGTCAGTCCTTCAGTCAGTCGGGCAGGCAGTCGGTCAGTGGGGCAGGCAGTCCGCCAGGCAGGCAGTTAGTCAGTCCTTCAGTCAGTCGGGCAGGCAGTCGGTCAGTGGGGCAGGTAGTCCGTCACGCAGGCGGTTAGTCGATCAATGGGGCAGGCGGTCAGTGTGGCAGTTAGTTCCTCAGTCAGGCAGGTGATCAGTGAGGCAGGCAGTCCCTCAGTCGGGTGGTCAATCCCTCAGGCAGGCGGTCAGTCAATCACGCAGGCGGTCAGTGGGGCAGTCAGTCCTTCGGGCAGGCGGTCAGACGGTCAGGCAGTCCCTCAGGCAGGCAGTAAGACGATCAGTGGGGCAGGCAGTCCCTCAGTCAGGTAGTCAGTCCCTCAGGCAGGCAGTTAGTCGGTCAGTAAGGCAGGCAGTCCCTTAGGCATTCAGGCAGTCAGTCACTCTGTCAGTCTCTTAGGCAGGTGGTCAGTGGGGCAGTCAGTCCCTCAGGCAGTCAGTCCCTCAGTCAGTCTCTTAGACAGGTGGTCAGTGGGGCAGTCAGTCCCTCAGTCAGTCTCTTAGACAGGTGGTCAGTGGGACAGTCAGTCCCTCAGTCAGGCAGTCAGTCCCTCATTCAGTCTCTTAGGCAGGTGGTCAGTGGAGCAGTCAGTCCCTGTCAGTCAGGCAGTCAGTCAGTCCGTTGGTCGGTCGGTCAGTCATTCGGGCAGGCAGTCAGTCGGGTGCTTTCTGAATCTTCTCCACACTTTTGTCTTAACTGCGTCTACATGTTCTTCATTCCGATTAAACCAGGTTGTCTTTAAATAACCGATACTTTAATACCAGTTTCTGGCTCAGAACGCTGCATTTAAACTTCACCACTGACGCCTTTGTAAAGTCGTCTCACTGGCAGTGCACAGCACCATGGACTTCCCTCATTTTGTTTAACATTCAGATTCTTTTCATTTAAATATTTATGTGCACTTAATGCAAACCAAATGCAGTCTTTTTCACACGGTGGCTACGATCTCTCTTCAAAGTTATAACTTCAATTCGTCAGAGTGATTCTTACAGACTTGTGTAACGTCAGGTTCTGCATTCCGAAATCAGACGGGTAAAATCAGTATTGATGCACACACACGCACCTCAATGGCTTTGGAAAAGGCCTTTTGTAAAGTTTTGGGTCTCAAATTTGTGAGTTTTGGGTCTCACACTATGAAACCTGATTGTCTGGTCATCACCGGTGCAGATTTGACCTGACTAAAATCTCACTGTCCTTAAAATAGAAAAAGACTTTAAACTAAAACCCTGTGAGGACAAGACGATTAAAGATGCTGAAATAATGAAGAAAAGAAATAATCAAGATTATACGATTTTTATGCGATAATCAAAATCAGAAAGCTTTTAGTTAATATTTAGCTTTTCAAAATGTGACCATATTACATTTTATTTGATGTATTTATTTTTATTATTATTAATAATAAAAAATAATAATAGTAGTTGTACATTTTATCCTTTATTTTGAAGTTGTTTACTAAAACACTGACAAATAAGGGGATTAATAAAGTATTCTGAGAACTGATTCGCTGAATCTTGACACATATTTTTATTATTTTGTGAAAATCAAAGTAAAAAAAAAAATCGCTGTCCCTTAAAGTAGCTATACATTGACATATTGATGTAAAAAAAAAATTTCCTATAAGGCCAAAGTAAACCGACAAGTGTCCTTTATTTTTGTTTCATGCGAGTTGTGCCACTTTTTCCCAGATGAATATCGTCATGACGATTTTAAGGCGCTCTTACGATAAATTAATTGTAATATTTTGAATCACATTTAAGTGCAAAAATAATTCATCGTCTCATCCCTACTTCCCTGTACAGGCAGGTGAGGGATTTATTGTGATAAAAAGAATAAATCAATGTCTACACAGTTCTCTAAAGATAACTGCGTCCAAAAGCCCGGATGGTAAACCTTCCACTTCTCTAAATCCAGTGGATCTCCATATATATGCAGTCGGTCTGTGATTTTGAGTGCTGCTGAAATCATAAAACCTATCGTGTGATTTTATTTTTCATGGTCATGATTATAGTCAGCACCCCACCCCGAACATTTTGTTCATTCAAGTTGATGTTTTGTGGCTGCAGGACTCATGACCACTATTTGTGATGTTACTGAAGGCCAAGGCATGGACCGGGATTCGCTGAACAAAGCCTACGAAGCCTACCGCAATGCCTCGATTGAGAAAGACAATGCCAAAAAGGAACTAAAACAGAAGGTTGAGTACTGGCTGCAAGCCTCTGACATTTGACGTGATGTGTTTGTACTTTGGTTGTGTGTACGTGCTGCATGTGTGGGTGTGGATGTGTGCCTGTGCACGTTGCTATCTATCAATTCGTCTGTCCGTCTGGTCTATCTTATCGAATGGATCTACCTGTTTATGTATAGACCGAGCAATTTGAACAGTACACGCAGCAACTGAAGAGAAAGATAGAGGAACAAGAGAAAATAATTGCCGAGCTGAAAGCACAGTTGAGTTCTGAAAAGCATGCTTCAGGTTTGTACAGTTTTCTTTTATGGAAATACATGATGTTTTAAGGTTTGGATTCAACAAACCCTTATGAAATGAGAAGAAACCTAAAGTTGCTTTGACTAAATCTTTATTTAACCGTCAACCTCTGAAATAATTGTGAGAGTCGGGGCCAAAGCATAAACTCCGTGATCACAGTAAATAAAAAAAGGACTTTTTTTTTTACACCAAATGTACATATACATTAATCACCACATTCAAATTTGAATCCAACATTCCAATATGCAGTTTCCAGCTTTAGGGCAGCATGGTGGCCTAGTGGTTAGCATGTTCGCCTCTCAGCGCTGGGGATTCCCGGTTCGGATCTCAATCTGGGTGGAGTTTCCCTGTCCTCCCCGTATCCACGTGGGTTTCCTCAGGGTTCCCCGGTTTCCTCCCACAGTCCAAAAACATGGATTCCAGGTAAATTGAATGCTCTAGATTGCCCCGTGTTTGTGTGTATGGATGTGTGAGTGAGTGTGTGCCCTCTTAGTCTTAGGTGTATCTGCCCAGCGCCCGAAACGTTCTCCCCTGGATGGGCATGGGGAACCCACCGCGACCCTCATAAAGAAATAAGCAGAAGATAATGAATGGATGGATTACTATATTAGACCTCATAACTAATATTTTATTACATCACAAGAGACGCTAAGTTCCTAAAGGAGAAAAACCCAAAACATGCTTATGGTTTCTTAAGATTGTTATTTTGGTATTATCTGAGCTAACTGCCAGAAATAGGTTCCCTTGAGGCGATTGCTTTGGTAAACTTGGTAATAATGGATTAACGTATTCAGATAAGTGTCACTGATTAAAACAAATTGTATTTGTCCTTCAAATTTCTTATAAATCTTTATCATGGATAGAATATTATATAACCATATGGAATATGACAGCTGTCATAAAGCAAAAAGCGGCTGGTAAAGCTTCTCGTAAAAATCTCGTGACTCTTATGTACCTTTTTAAATAAATGCATATGCAAGGCATATATATCTATCCATCCATCCATCCATTATCTTCCGCTTATTTCTCTACTTGGGACGCGGTGGAGTTCCCCATGCCCATCCAGGGGAGAACATCTCAGGCCCTGGGCACACACTCACTCACAGCCACACACACACACACACACACACACACACTATACAGGGAAATTTAGAGTATTCAATTTACCTTGAATCCATGATTTTGGACTGTGGGAGGACTAGAGAACCTGGAGAAAACCCACGCGGACATGGGGAGGACATGGAAACTCCAACCAGATTGGAATTCGAAACCGGGAACCCCCAGCGCTGAGAGGCGGATGTGCTAACCACCAAGCCGCCGTGCCACCATTGCATGCAAATTTAAAGAAACAACATGTTTGCCATGTAGTCGTTATCATACAGTTGCCGAAATGTTCAAAAACTGTTAAAATGGGTCATATGAATACATATATTAAATATGTAACTTCACATCCTGCTGTGTAGCTTGCGGTATATTTGATTTTGTTGTGTATTCTGATCATTATTATTCCAGAGGAAGTTAAATGTGAGGCTGCACACCGAAAACAGGAAAGAGAAAGGTTGTCACCTAGCGTTCAGTGGCCTGGCAACCCATCTACTTCCCACAGGACTAACCATATTCTGGTAGGTGCACCTCTGCCCTGTGATCTTTATCAGGATTGTATACACTTTATATTTTAAATTGGTTGATCTTTTTATGCTAAAAAAGAGTTTATTGCCGAATCAGTGTATATAGTCATACGTATATACATGATATGTAGATCTATAGGGGCAGTCATAGGCTTGTGGTTAAGGAACCAGCCTTGCGGTTAAGTAACCGGTCCCAACAAGTCCCAACTATGGCTGAAGTGCCCTTGAGCAAGTCACCTAACCCCAATTTCTCAATAAGAAAAACTTGCAATTGGTCACCTTAACCAGTTCTCATAATTGGCTTCACCTGCCTATGTCAACAAGGGTTAAATAAAAAAAACAACATATTTTGTGTTCCAATAATAAATGATAAAGGTATTCCAAATGTATGCACCTGCCTAATTTAGTTTGAATAGTTATTGCACCCTTTCTTTAAATCCTATAACCTTCATTTGACTTCTCAAATTTTACTGTGGGGTGGCTCGGTGGGTTAGTGGTTGGCACATTCCCGGTTCGAATCCCTATCTGGGTGGAGTTTGCATGTTCTCCCCATGTCTGCATGGATTTCCTCCGGGTTCTCCGGTTTCCTCCCACATGACTAACAATCTTTGTCCTATCCACAAAGTACTTTGACCAGCTGATTGATCCGTGTGTATTTTTGCAAACCCTAAAATGAAAGTCATTTGAAATTGTGAATTATTTTTTTGTCCGCCCTCATATCTTTTTGATCATGACCGTACAGCAGCTTCACAGATGTTTGGAAATTCTCGGTTAGGCTCGGGTTTGTTTACGCAGGGGCAGGTTTCCTAAATTAATACGGTTTGTAACCGTATCCATATTGTGGTTCACAGACTCATTCACCGTTGTGACGTCACGATGCTATTTATTTTCAAACTACACCGGACAGTATGTGCACCTGCCCATGTTTCCATGGTCCTGGTGTGAACATGCAGACAGTGAGTTGGCATCAGTGAGCTGCTTTTCCACTTATTCACAGTTAGGGTTAAACTGTGAGACGCGAGTGAAAAAGATAGTAGTTCTCTCTCTTCACAGTTTGATACCAGTTTTCAGGGCTGTCTGAATAGTTCTCTAATTAAACCCACCGTGCTGCTTCTGGATTGTTTAGTGCTTGTCACCATTCAAACTTGTAAAAATCAACAGAGGGCGCTAGAGTATAATACTCTTTTGGTACAACACATTGCACCAAGAAAACACTAATAACATACTATACCTGCAATTATTCATACATTATATATGAGATAATGAGATAAACAGTATCTTGATGTATAGGAAGTAACCGTATACAGCAGTTGTAAGTACTGGGTTTTCGAAATGTCACTGTGTGAAATATATATTTTGTCGTTTGAAGTAAATCGGTTTCTTTTATTTATTGATTTATTGTGATTATGGAATTTGTCTGATGAGTTATTTTAATACCTGCTATGTCTTCTCATGGTTCTCTTTTAGAAGGTACCAGTAGAGTTTCCCAGAAACAGGGACAGTACTATAAAAAGGTATGTTAATTCAAACACTGCACATTAAAGCACTCGCATCATTCATAAGGGTGTAAATAGTGGTACTGAAACAATTCAGCTCAGACTTGGCTGCACATATCTCCATGTATGGCGTGTTCTCAATACATTAAAGGCCTACTTCCCAAAAACAGCAAACGGACAGTCAGTACGTGAAAGTCGTCACTTTTAAACCCCCCGTTTACATCGCTGAGATAAAAGTTATCCTATTAACACACAATGATGCATTTTTGTCTCTGGGAAATATTTTTGGTATCGTACCTGAACCTTTCATCTGAGTAAATGTTATAGAAAGCTGTTAAAATGATAAAGTCTTTAAAAGAGCACTATTTTATTATTTCTTTCATCGTCTTGGTTCTTATTCTTAAACCATCTTTATTTTCGAATGACAGTGAGGAGGTTCTAGAGCTGCTGCAGGAAATCCAAGGGACTTTCCAGAGGATTCATTCTCTCACAAGGCAACAGAAAGATCACCTTAGAATACACAAAGGAAATGATGCTGCGAATGGTGATTATATAAATAAATGTGTATATTTTTTAGCCTTTTGTTGCCACATAGTCACTAACATTTTAACTTATAGTTTTGTTACGGCCAATTTAAATTTGAAATTGAAATTGGGGCGTTCATTAACAGTTAATGCTTATATTAGAGCCATTGGTCAGTTTGAATAAAATGATAAGATGTCCGGTTTTGGCCACCAATCACCTGTGAATTCAGTTATATTCAGCAGTTTTACTTTGTAGTTTACTGTAAAACAACATTGGAATCAATAATACAAATGAAACGCTGCATGTCCTGCATGGAAGGTATAAATACTTGCTTTTTCTTGAATTTAAACCTAAAATCCGCGTCCACATTTTGATTCCTCAGTTCAGTTATTTATTTATTCGTTCTCCAGTCTGGCTAATCTCATAATTGTCACAAGGGGTGCTGGAGTTTATAGTAGCAGTTGTTTAGCAAAATGTAGCATAGCAACCTAGACAGGCTGCCAGTTTACTGCAGGGCAGAGACTCAAAAACATTTGCTCAAACCCATGGGGCAATTTAGAATTTGCAGTTCACCTACTAGCATGTCTTTAAAATGTAAAAGGAACCTGGTGCTGAAAGAAACCCACGCCGACATCACACAGAATGAAGCTTTTCCTGTTTTACCCAGAAATCAAACCCAGGACCTTAAGGCGGTGAGGTGAAGGTGTGTCCTCACAAGGCCTCACCCTTCTGTTATTGTCTGCAAAATTTGCCGTTCTATGATGTCTCTTTGCAGTAATATTCCACTAACATTTTACCTAACTTTGGTATTTATAATGTCTTATTAACACATTTATAATTTTAATAATATATAAGTTTTCTATGAATCTGGTGTTCATAATGCATTATAAGCGCATTAATCAAGCTTTATGAAGTATTCATAACTCTTTATTAGCATTATAGTATTATAGTATTTTTTAGGTTACACTTCACCTAAATCCATAATCCGTAATGCATCATAAAGCTTTATAAAGTATTTATGATGCTTCATAATACTTGTCATAAGCCTTTATTAATGTCCATAGATGTACATAACCATACTCATAAAGTGAAATACGAACATGCCATCAGGTTTTATAACACAAAGTGACATAATGCATTATAAATTAAGTATTTTACCTGTTTATTACATTAGAGAACAGTGACATAAAGCCTTATTGAGTGCTCATAACTGTTTATAATAGCTTATAAGCTCTCTTTACAGGCATACAGTGTTGTCATTAAAATAGATAGTTCAATAGAGTACTTTATTCATCCCCGAGGGGAAATTTCAATTTTTTTGTTTTTATTTATATATTTATTTTTATAACGCTTTATAATACTTTGTTAATGTTCATAGATGTACATAACCACACCCATAAAGGGTTATAAGACCATGACCTAAAGCTTTCCAACACAAAGTGACATAATGCATTATAAATGATATATTTTAACTGTTCATCAACTATGATTATGAACATCTATGTACATTAACAAAGGCTTATGACAAATGTTATAAAGCGCTTTGAAAGCTTTATGAATGCCATTATGATACTGGATTCATAAAAAGTGTTGCCAAGAGTTTTAAAGAGACCAATGTCGTTTGTTAGCTTTATTCTGCGAAATAATATCATAAAGATACCAATCCTTTTTTTTACACACCTACTAACATCTATTATCATATTTTTTTAGGTTGCCACATTTTTGTTTTTCGATCATTTTATTAGAGTTTTAATTATCTTTAAGGAAAAGGGGAGATGAATGAGTCAGAGGTGAAACACAATGTAAACTCTCTGTCTAATCAGCTCAATACCACCACAGCTAATTAGCTTCTATGGTCCACTAATGACGTGTTGACAAACACACAGAATAAGCCGTTCAAGGAAATACACGGCTTGAGTTAACTGATTTTGTCCCTTGCTTATCTTCTTTCACAGGACAAAGGATAATTAGAAATTGTTGTGTTAGAGAAACATAAACATGGCTTTGTGAAAAATGCTCAAAACACGTCAACGTTTTGTCAAGTATTGTGTGTGTGTGTGTTTCATGTTCTACTTAACATTTAATATATATAATAGAACTATATATACAAATACATATACAAATAGAAATATAAAACATCATATATACTATTATTTTATTTCATAAATTAGGATACAATGCTAAATTTCCTTACTGATAAAGAATAAAATAAGCTTAATGTAATGGTGGGTCGTGCATTTCACACTTAGGCCTCTTACAAAGCAGAAATTCAGTATACATTTACATTTAGTTATTTAGCAGACGCTTTTATCCAAAGCGACTTACAAGGGTTGTGTACAGAATACAGGGTTGAAACAGCACCCTGGAGTAAGGAGGGTTAAGGGTCTTGCTCAAGGACCCACATTGGTAACTTCAGTGGACCTGGGATTTGAACCCCCAACCTTGTGATTGATAGTACAACACCCTAAAGAGCTGTTGAATAGCAGATACAAATGCCTTTAATGATGAAACATACCTGCGGTGCACAAGTCTCCTTCTGCAGCTACAGCTGCAACACAAAAATATCACTAAAAATAATCTCATAAATTTGCAAAAAGGAAAATAACACTCACCAAAAATCCGGATTTCAATCCTGATTATTTGTCCACAAAATCCATATTTTTTTTTTTCCTCAAAAGAAAAATTAAATTAGCTCCATCAAGAAGTTCTTTTTCTATTGCCATCAAAACTAATGTCGAGCTAGAGAACGAGCCAGTTCCAGCCAGTGTCTTTGGCTATGTGTTCTTATCGTTCCCAGATATCGGCGCCACAGGACAGGACGCCAATCCATCACTGGGCACACACTCACACAAAAAACTATGCTATATAGGGAGAATTTAGATAGAGGCAATAAAAAGCAGCCAAATTTACTTTGGATCCATGTTTTTGGCTTTGGGAGAAAACCCCACGTGGACATATGGAGAACATGGAATCTCCACCCAAATCAAGATCAGACACACTACTGTATATAGGAACAATTTAGAGCATCCATTCCATTCATCCATTATCTTCTGCTTATTCCTCTACTAGGGTTGCGGTGGGGTTACCCATGCCCATCCAGGGGAGAACATCTCAGGTGCTAGGCAGATACACCCAGGACAGGGCATCAATCCATCTCTGGGCACACACTAACTCAATCAATCACTCACTCACTCACTCACTCTCTCTCTCTCTCTCTCGACTGGTGAACTTTCTTCTTGGACAAAGCAAAATGGCCGTGTACATCAGCCGAAAGAACAAAGTAGCACAAACGGCAGATACTGATGTGATTACGATCTTCAGATGGCTGGTCAAATCTAGAATTTTAATTGATTTCCATTTCTACAAATGCATGAACGACATTAACTCTTTTAAATCAGTGTGATGCTGCGGGAAAGCAGTTTGCTCGATCGAAGATGACGAGCTCTGCTTCGCACCACACTTTGCTTAAATCTTTCTGCGATGATTGTTTAAGTCTGCAATGGATGTTAGAAGGTCTCTTTTGATACCCTTTGAAACTTAGCCTTTGTTTAAATAAAGTTGTTAAAAGTCAAAAGTCTCTCTCTCTCTCTCACTCACTCACTCACATCCACACACACTATACAGTGCAATTTAGAGCATCCAATTCACCTTAAATCCATGTTTATGCACTGAGAGGAAAGCTAAGAACCTGAAGGAAACTCGGGTCTTCCAAAGGGGTGTGGAAGCTCAGTGGATAGGGTGGTTAGGATTTTGGGCTCTCAAGATTGTAGATTCAAATCCCAGGTCCACTGAATTTTCCAATGTGGGTCCTTGAGCAAGGCCCTCAACCCTCATTGCTTCAGGCGTGCTGTATCATCCCTGTGTTCTGACCTCAACCATCAAGTTGGGATACTTGTAAAGACGCTTTGAATAAAAGCATTGGCAAAATGATCAAATGTAAATGTAAACCCACAAGAACATTGGGAGAACATGGAAACTCCACCCAGATCGGGATTCATACCTAGATTCTCAGCGCTGAGATGCAGAACTAACCAATAAGCCACCATGTCACTCCATCACAGTAACGCTTGCTTATTTAATCCCCAAATTTCTGATCCAGTCTATAGAATTATTGGACATCTTTATCAAAGATGTGCTAGCCATTGTTTACGTAGTGAGTAAAAGACAGAGATGAGCTTCTACTACTGGAAATATTTTTTCTCAAATGTATATTTATAGTTTAATAAACTAAATGAACTGCTGGTGGTAAAATCAGAGTTTTTTCTTCCATTTTGGGCTCAACTGAAGCTTGGCTCCGCTACAGCTGGCAGGCTTCCAGCTATTTAGAACTGACTAAGACAAGGTCTCTCATGCTTTCTGCAGTGCTACCAATACACAGGGATATATATCAGCTTCTGTAAGGATACGTGGTAATGTAATGTACCAGGGTTGGTAAACAATGACAATAACAAACCCCTTGGCAGTTTAATTTAGACAGATAAGACTGACAAAGTAAGCTTTTGAAAGTGAGGACAGTGACTGGTTTAAAATTATCCAAGCACATTAGCAAAGGCATCTGTCTGGATAATGACTCAGATGAATCACTTTAAACTCCACATAGTGACTTACATCCAACCTAAAACATGAGTTAGCTTTTCTCAAAATTTAAATACTCAGCTTACTTTTTTGGTAGTCCATCTTGGTGCCACCAGCCTCCACCAAATCTTTCTATCTTTGAGAATAATATTTTTAAGCTGTTCACCTGAAGCATTGGGTTGTAGTGAGAATCAACTCTTAGAGTCAAAATAGCTGACTCCCTTCTTTTTTCCTTTAGCTTCTTAACTCTCATTCTCAGTTTCTCAGCCCCGCTCACAACAGATTTTTGTTTTGATTGGCAGCAGAGTAGCCATGTGTTCAATCCCATTTGTGAATATAGGATTAAACCATTCCTTAAAAATAAAGAAGGGGTCAAACGTTACAGTCAGCTGTAGCGTCTGTCCTTTTCTCTCAGTCTGTAAGTAAGCCAGTAGACAGTATGTGGAAAAAACGTCTTAATATGACTGTCACCCTTAAACGGAGAGCAGAGTTCCTCCACAAACCTGCACACATTAGCACTAGCCATCCCACAATGCATTTGGAGTAAGAGAAGTCTGGCTCAACATCTACTGACCCTGATGTGTCTTTGTTTTTCTGTTAAATCAGAAAAAAAATGTGACAACACTTTTTTTTAATAAATCCAGTATTCAAAATTAATTATAAACCTTTTCATAATGCGTAATAAAACGTATCGTAAACCTCAGTTAATGTTCATAGATATTAATAATAACACTTATTAAGTGTTATAAGAATATGCCACAAAAATTTATAACACAATGCGACATAAAATTTATATTTTTACTGTTAATTAAATATTTGTTGTGACCAGTTTAATAAAGCTTTATAACATCTGTGCTTATTAAAGGTTCTCTATGAAAATGACTTTAAGAGCTTATAACCGCTAACGAACATGCATTAGGTAAAAACTTGACATTTATTACTTTTATGAGGAAGACTGCATTAATAGTAGTACATAATGTCTTTTAGATGATTATAAATGCTCTTAGACTGTATGTCAAAAAATGTCAAAAATAAAAATAAAAAAATCCAAAAGTTAAGATTATAATGCCTTTTGTCATATTGTCATTTTATGACTGTGATTATGAATATCTATGTACATTAACAGAGGGTTATGACAAATGTTAATGAAACTTTATGAATGCAGTTATAATGCATTCATAGAACGTGTTACAGATTTTTGTTATTACCACATAATGCGTTTATATTTACCATTTGGGAGCCAAAAGAGCCAGCTCTTCTTTGGGAGCCATGCCACCAAAGCCAGCTCTCTGAAAAGATCCAAGTGTCCCACCACTATTGTGCTGACCTATCTTCGGTCTTCACAGACATTTGCCATGAACCAGACTACTTTAAATCTCTCACCATCTGTAATAAGAGCTAAAGGGTGGACAAAAAGAAAAGGAACAAAAAGAGGGAAAAATAATCAAAAGCGTGTCCCAGGTGAGCTTTCAATTCAGGTCGTTAGGCTTTCGGCACGCCAACTCAACTTTAACATGTCATGATCTATACCTACAAAACTCAAAGCCCTCACTCACTCACTCACTCACTCACTCACTGACTTATCACTAATTCTCCCACTTCCCAACTACCTACAAGATGGAAACTTGGCGCCGTTATTGCACACCATGCACAACTAAGCAGTTTTTACTTTCAAAATCCCACCGGGGGGCCCACCAAGGGACCCAATCTGAAACACGGGCCATGATTAAATTGGGCACTTCCACTCACCCCACGCTTACTTCAAATTTGGCAGAGATATATAGGAGAACCTCTACGTTCATAGAGATTTCAAACAATTCCAAAAATTTTCCACAGGGGCCTACCAGGGGACCAAATTCAAAATATGCTTCGCAATGACTATTAGCAAATCTCAGGGTCAGTCTCTCAAGGTTGTAGGTGTGGACTTGAGGCACGACTGCTTCCCGCACGGCCAGCTGTACGTGGCCTGCTACACAGTTAGATAAGCTAACTCATCATACTCTAGCCACAGGGTCGCACATCAAAAAAAAAGAAGTCATTACATCGTAATGTGACGATTACATTCCCTCCCACATCTCCATTTTACATTTCTGTTCGTTACCAGTAATCTTTGTAACATCCTGATTTTACAAATAAAGCTTTTAAAATGGTTCTCATTAACTTCTTCACTGTTGCGAACTTGGCAGACTCATTCCCATCATGTCCCTTATGTTTGATGGTTCCTTACAGCTAGTGAATACAACCAAACATACTCCTATACATAGGCCTATACTATAAGTTCTAATCACCTGACAAGTGAGTCACCGTAGCAAAGCACGGGTAGTCGGCTAGTGCTATAAAAAAGCTAAATTGCTAATTACAAACAAAATAATGTATAGATATAACAAAAAGAAAAGGTGACAAAACAAAACTACTGCAGCGGACCCGGCTAGCAACTGCTAGGCTATTGCAAATGAAAGTAGTAAATAAACAATGAATTACCTCTAACCCTACCTGTAATACCTCAGGATAATGGGGAAAACATGCATACAAGTCCTGCTGTAAACACCAGCATTAGGAGAAACATACTCATAAAGTTCTCACAGTGCAAGGACTGAAGACACACAACATAGCAATTTTTTGTGCTGTGGATGCAGACCAAGAGAGCACAGGGGGCAGTGCAGATCCTACATACAAATATTGAATGACCAAAACCTTGAATAAGAATGCCAGTAAGGAAGGGGGCTTCTTTCACCATGAAAACAGACAAATTTAGAAACGTAAACCTTTACTACTTCTCGGTTACTAGTGATGGGAAAATGATACCAAGGTTTTGGAGTGTTTGACAATAATATCCAAGTAAGTTTTCATGGGGAGCGTATCAAGGCTTGCTTGATGAGTGATGTCATCGATGATGTCTGAAGCCTTACTGGTTCAGTAAAACTTCCATTATTGGATCTATTCAATACCATGTGGAATTAAGTTTTATATAGCCAAAGAAGATTTTTTAAAAAGAAAAAAAGCACAGTACAAAAATATTAATAACAATATACCAGCCTCTGAAAGAATAATACTGTAATACAAGAATGACCTCAGTATTGATTTAGGAGGAGCCTAGAGAACCCTTAGATCAGAATTCAAACCTGGATCCCCAGTGCTGAGACGCAAACGTATTAACCACAAAGCCACCGTACCGCTATCTTTGGAAAACAGCTTTATCATAACATCTTTTATGTCCTATTGGATTTATTTCAACATTGACTAAAAGTTTTTACATTATTAGAAAATGATAAAAGACTGTTACAAAGTTACAGTTAAAATGACAAGTAAGTTTTTTAAAGAACAAGGATTGTGTACACATGAAACCTACAGAAATTATCCTTTTTTAACCAATTAGTGGAAACAGCTGAATCAGCACACCTGGGAAATGTAGTCTACTTGCCCTGCACCACAATCTTCCAGTGGTGCTTTCCACCCTGGGCTTTAGTAGCATCATCCACATGTCTAAATAAGAAAGAATTATTTATCTCAAAGACTACAGACCTGTCATCTTGACCTCTTTAGTAAGAAAGTACTTTACGCACTTTGGTACTATCACACCTTGAATCCATCACAGATCCTCTACTACACCCGCTGTAGATCGTGTTTGTGGACCCTTGACACTTGCAGACAACACCACACTTATTGAGCTTATCTCTTAAGAAGATGAGTCTGCTTAATAGATAGAGCTTACACTCTGGTGTGTGTACACAACAACCTGGAGCTCAGCAGACTAAGGACAGAGGAGATTGTTGTGGAATTGTTGTGGAATTTTCTGCTATCATTAAGTCCATTTTTACCGCCATTACAATCTGCTATGCTGCTGCCACTGTCAAGAACACGTGTAGACTGCATGGAATTGTTTACATTGCACATTATTGCAAAAATAATTGGCTGCCAGTGTGTCCTTAGATATGCTGAAAGATCATGGCTGACCCTTCCAAGCAACTGAGGTCCGTCCAAAATCTTCAATAAACAATTTCCGCCATCTCCAACTACCCTCATTACCAGAGTCCAGAATTTTCAATGCTGGTACTACTTTGCTACTACAAGTCATACTAACATAATGCAGTAATCACATCTCATTATCTTTTGCTTAATCCTCTATTGTCACAAAGTGAGGGAGGTTTCCATGACCATCCATGGGAGATTTGGGTGCTGGTCAGTGCTGTTGGGCATTGACACAAAAGAGGCAATTGTAAGCTGATTGACTTCGATCCATTACAAGGTCAAACATGATACACAACTACCATAAGCCTATGGAATTTTCCGTTTAATAATCCATTTTATGAAACAGGTAGTTCTGGTCCTTTAATATGATTGGCTGGGTTATTTGACCAGCCGTGACGTTATTGACAATAATACACACCGCTGACCACTTCACATTCATATCAATATGTGGTTTACAATACATAATTTTAAATCATGTACCTTAAATGGAAATACAGAATAATATAACCAAACAATTCGCGATGTGCACTAAGCTGGTATACCGTTGCTTAGCGATCAACGGTCACTTTGAAACCTAGACTAGATTATGTTGCAGAAGACCAGTTTATTATTAATTTTGTTTTCAATAAACACACTTACATAGCAAAATCTTTTCTTTTTTAACATTTTTTAACCCTTAAGGAACTCAAACTTGGGAATTGTCGTAAGTATGTCACAGAAAAGTGGTGTAACGACTCTCCGCTACACATCGGGGCTAACCACACCTCTTTACATTATTCGTAATAATGCAGGACCTCTCGTGAATGATTGCTTTATTATCTCTATGATAACTTCACTGACAACTATATATATTAATTCATTCATTATCTTCCGCTTAGTCCTCTATGAGGCTCACGGTGGGGTTCCCCATGCCCATCCAGGGGATAATGTCTCAGGTGCTGGGTAGATACACCCAGGAAAGGGCGCCAATCTATCACTGGGCACACACTCACACTCTCACTCACACACTATATGGGGCAATTTAGAGCAGTCAATTTACATTGAGTCGCTGAAAAGTGAACGTGCTAATTATTAAGCCACCATAACTATTCATAATAATATGAAAAAACTTTTATTGTGGAAACTTCAACGATAATGTTACTTTGACATTTAAAGTCCTAAATAAGTCATATATCTCTGTCCCAATGTCAGCATAAATATATTTTTATATCTTTTTATAAATAAGAGCAAAAGTTTCTGTGTATGTGTGAGTGTGT
>JAOUQT010240781.1:0-17366 GCA_025769995.1 Xyliphius kryptos | reverse complement strand
AACCTCCTAAGACCCGAACTTTTGGCATAGCATGCGTTTTTGTCCACGCATGTGGACGCCAGGTCCTAGGAGGTTAAGTGAAAAAAATTATCATACTTAATCTTAAGTAATTGTTTTACAAAATACTAAAACTTTTAATGAAGTAAGGGACATCTGACATACTTACTCTTTTAGAGGTATATATACTCTTTATATCCACAATGAAGTGACTCAAGGGGTCTTTATTTTTATTAAGCTTTAGCGAGCTGTCAACCGCACACCGCAGCTTCATTCAAGGCGTTTCCGTGTGCGCTACCTGCCGCCCACTTTAAGGGCCTAGTGTCATCTGACTTTGGTCCGTCTAGTTAGAAATATCTCATGTCATTATGTTCCGGATAATTATATATTTTGGTCGGGGGGGTTCCCTAAGCCCAACCAGAGAACCCAGAGCAACCAAATGAGGACACAGGGAGAACATGTAAACTCCCAAATCGGGGTTCGAACCTGTATCTCCAGCGCTAAGAAGCGGGCGCGCTAACCCCTTTACCACCGTGCCGCTGCCAGTTAAAAATAAACATAATTTTTTATTTATTTATTATTATTTAGTTATACAGAAACCAAATTCCTCATACTGATACCCAAAAAGCTCCTAATGGACTTGTGTCGGATATGTTATAAATCCAAACTGTTGGTTTTCTGTGATTCACAGAGGACACGTCTCCCAGTGTGGTACCTGAGCATCGCTCCCTCTCTCACCCCCGTCTAGCCCCAAGCAGCCCAGACAGCCGCCTTTGTAGGAAACTGTCTCCAGTGGAGATGTACTACGATATGAGGACCTGCCATAACGCTGGCTCCGTCAGGTGAGTTGAAAAGTCTAGTGGCGGATGCTGGAGTGACATTGCTTTGCAGCAGGAAATGATTATACAAGCTATAGAGAACATGATCTGCTTTTCCTCTGTCAGGTCTGATTTCTCTGGTGGTGTGCCACTGAAGCCCTGGGGGGGAAGTCCGGATGTTCCACACTTCGTTCCACTTGCAGCTCTGGAGAACTCACCCTCAGAGCGCAGTAGCTGCACATACAGCTCACTGGCTCGACGTAGCAACAGTTCTGAAGCCTTGCTCGACCGCTCCAACCTTTCTGAGCTGGTGTCGCCCCGAATTGGCATGCCATCCAGAGCTGGACCATACAAAAGCTCTGAGTCACTGATCGACAGCAAGCTTAGGCAGTTGTATCGTGGAAGTCCTGAGAGACAACTTTTTGGATCCAAAGATCCGGGACACATGCATTCATCAGCAGGAAGCAGAGGAAGTGGAACAGGATATGAGATCATGATGGATTATGTGTGGGGTAAACAACAAAAGGGGCAGATTCAGCCACAGCAGCACCTTTCAGAGGGCAGGATATGGCCTGATCTCTCTGCTCTTCCTTTATCTGGCCCCTCCACTCATTGTAATGGTTTTTCCCATTCCCAGATACACCTAGCAACTGCCCCGCCTCCTTACAGCCCCGTCTTTCTGCGTGATCAACAGTATGAACCACGTCGAGTCCAAGTCACGAGAACCAAGTCCTGTGGACCATTCATCCCACTTCAGCAGCACAGTTTGGACCCCATCCTGGTTCCTACCTATGAGCCATCCTGCCATACTGCCACCTCTATACCCAACCTGCTGCCCCAACAGGCTGAGCTACCCAGTGCTCCTGTGTCTTTTACTCGCAAGCCTGCACCCTTTTCTCTGCCTACACCAGAGGATTCAACACGCAGCCTACACAAGGCCCTGGCGTTGGAGGGGCTTCGGGACTGGTATCTAAGAAATGCTCTGGGTTATCCTCCTGCAGCCAAAGGGCACGATGGACTTCCTCAGCGCCCATCACACCAAATGTTGCACCAGCAACAGCCTGTTCCACTGGGCTCACTTTACTCACACCCGAAGATACCTCAGTCTGCCTCCTTTCATGGACATCCACATCGCGGCAGGTGGGTGTACTATTCTTACCTACTTTCAGTGGTTAAGTTTGCAGACAGACTTACATATATCCCAGCATGATGGCTAGGGTTAGAACACAGTGTCACCTGGAGCAATGAGGGTTCAGGGCTTTTGTCAGGGTCAACCTAAACTTTGGTGGACTTAGGGGTCAGTTAAAATAAACATCTTATTATATAGAGAGTGAGGTTCAGGGCAATTAAAACTCTGGAATAAATATAGTGTGAATTGTGACTACAATGTCCATGCGGTTGCTTTCTAATTGGAATTTATCAGTAGGTTTTCCAAGGACACAATGATGAATGATGGAGCCAGGTTTCAGGTTTGTAGGTACTCGCGAATACCCCAATCCATCTGTGGTGTTGCATTCGATGGTGATTGCAAACAAACAATTGAATGTAGAAACGTGAGAAGATGACAGTTTTTCTAAGGACCTGGTACGTAATTACAATGCAAAATTTCAGCCTTGTAAATACTCTGAAAGACCACAATTTGACACTGGAGGCATCTTGGGTTTGATGATGATATCGAGTGAACCATCAAATTTAGAAAGGTGTGAAGCAGTTAATTTTTTCAAGGACATGATAGGTAATCACAATGTCAAATTTAAGTTTTATAGGTACTTGGGGAGTTGGAGAATTAGTGATGAGTCAGTGAGAGCTTTGCCATTTATAGGAAGTGGTAGCTCAGTGGTAGGGCATTGAAATATCAATCAAAAGGTTGTGGGTTCAAATTCCAGGTCCACTAATGTGGCTCCATGAGCAAGACTCTTAACCCTCATTGCTCCAGGGTGCTGTATCAATCCCAACCACGTCTGCTAAATAACTAAATGTTATTGTTGTAGGTGTAGAAGATTCCAAATGGTCCATCTGCTACCTTTCATAGCATTATCCCTGGTTGCACCGCTTCCAGACATGTATTTTTCCTTTAAAGCATTTAACAAATCACACTTCAGCATCATTGATACTCATGGTTAAATCATTTGCCCAAGGCCTTCACAATCAGTGATCGGTAGCATTAAATAAATGTAAAACACCTCTGATTGGACAGTCGAAAATTTTCAGTGACATGAAATTTATGCCAAAAATACGACCCAACTTGCAGCATTAGCTTTGATGGCAACAGAAAATAACTTAAAAAAAAAAACAACTTTATGTATAATTTTGAATTTTAATACACATACAACCATAAGGACATAAACATCAACCCATAATGAAATTAGAAAAGAACAAAAATAAACAGAATTAAATCACACATACATAAAGGGAAACCTTATCATGCCACAATCAAAAATTAGAAATAATCACTCTCAGTGTGATAGACGCTGTCCAGATTTTTTTTGCAACTATGGTTGCAAGTATTCTTAAATTGTCCTTCATATTGTGCAAAATCTTTGCCTTAATTAGAAAAGAACTACTTAATGGACCTAATTTGTCTCCTAATTTGAACTCTTTTTGTGAAAAAAAAGGAGAATGGATTTTGTACAAATAATCAGGATATTCAAAAAGTGTTTTTGTCCTAAATAATATTGAAATTGTTGAAAGGTTTTTGTGGGTTTTTATTGTGTGGCTGCACGAGTTATTTAGGATGCAAAGGCTCTTTTTACTGCATTTGTAAATAATAAGATAGCCAAAAAAAGTAATTAACATGTGGATTGATTCAGACGGAGCATTACTGAAGGCCCAGGTGTGAAATGCATGGTTGCTACTGCTATACCCTCCTCTAGTAGGGAGCCATCACTACAAACTAATGCAGTTCTGCCATTTAATCCAGTCTTTTTATTTTCTGTGTCAGATCTGTGGAGCTCTCCCTCTACCCGGAGCCGTTTCCCTCCCAGGAGACCAAGCAGAAAGAGTCCAGCTCAGACCTTCCTGCCCCTGGAACTCTAGTGTAACTACGGGGTCACACTAAAAGATTTCCATTCTGCTTTCAGGTGGCCTGAAACAACCTCCAGCTCGGATGAAGAGTTGTATAAATGGATGTGAGGTTGCTCATCATCTTTCACTTATCGTCAGATATATTTTCATGTATATGTACAGATAGATGTATGTAATCAAAACCGCTATTTTATAACTCCTACGCTTCAGGTAAACAGTTCAAAACGTATAATATTTTACCAGCAACTTGTGCGTTAATCAAATGACAATGGGAGAAGTCTAGAACCTAAACTCTGGCAGGGAGCATGGATACCTCGCTATGGTTGTAGAGAATGAACAGAAGCGAAATAATATAGAAATGTAACGCTTATTCATTTAAATGTATTATAACTGCTGTGAATATGTACAATATCTATTGTTATATATATATATATATATATATATAGACCCTTTCCAAACAATTTGTAGTAATTTCATACATTCGGGGTCCACAATTTAAACGATTTCAAGATTTTTCCATGATATTAAATTTTTTTTGGAAAGGGTCGGTATGTATAAAGTGGAACCTCGGTTTTTGTTGATTTCGGACATTACCGCATTTGGTGTTTGGTGGATTTCCCACGGGAAAATTGCATCTCCGTTTGCTTCAGCTGCTTCGGATTTATGCGCTCACTTATTGTCCCTATTAAGTGCCTCCCTTAAATTTAATGCTTTACTTCATGGAACCAAAAGAAGTTCCAGCAGCCCATCACAGAAAAAGAGCAGAAACACGATCGAGTTAAAGAAGGAAAAATAAATATGACAGCATTAAGATTGAAATCAGCCCAAATTCGTCCCCAAAAAAAAAGTGATAAAAAAGCTAATGTAGCAAAAAGGCGTTAAGATTATTATTATTATTCATTTCGATAAATTAAAAACAGTGACATAGATGGCGAGAAATGTGAATGTTGTTCTGTTAAATGTTAAATGTTTATTTACTATTTACATACATTTTTTATATATATATATATTTTTAAAGAATATAAAGGAAAAGGATATAATATATTGTAAAATATCATTTCTTTGTCCTTTTTTCAGTATTTAACACAATACTTATTCTCTATAAAAAGTGTTTTTAACTGTTTTGACCTCCTAATCCATTCATTCATTATCTTCCGCTTAATCTTCTAAGAGGATTAAGCGCCCATGCCCATCCAGGGGTTAACGTCTGGGCAGATACACTTAAGACAGGGTGCTGGACACACACACACACACAGACTATAGGGGAAATTTAGAGCAGCCAATTTACCGTGAATCCATGTTTTTAGACGATGGGAGGAAACCGGAGAACCCATTGGAAACCCATTGGTGGAGAGAACATGAAACCTCCAAACAGATTGGGATTCGAACCAGGAAAATTAATAAAATTAGCTTTGATTTAAATGGTAATTGAAGCCTCAGATTTCTTCAATTTTGAATTTCACCGATTGTTTGCATATGTATTAACAACAAAAACAGAGGTTTTACTGTATATATATATATATGTATATAGTAATTAGCTATCAAAAGTGCAATGTATCACTGAACTAAATCTACAACAGCAAAAACCTCAAATCCGGGGGGAATAGTCATGGGGCCGATCAGTCTGCATGCAGGCTGATGTTTCAAACTGAATGGTTATACTGTGATTTCCAGAGCATAATGTACAATTATTTTTTTTGCCTCTGCCGGCTGGGTGCTCCGATTACGAATGTGTAGCAAAGTTATCGCAAAAGACGAAATTACCTTTTTCATCAACATCATTGAAATATGCAGTTCTTTTTTACCGTGTGGTTTTGCTTTAATGCTCGTTGATGAGCTGCAGTGATTCATCATACGTTGGCACATCAGCTGAATTGTGATGATATTTTGTTATATAATGATATATGTAATATATATGCACCTATGAGGAGACAGCATCATACAGTCTTTACCTTGGAATTGACATCTCAGAGTGCATATGATCCTGTACTGCGGTTGAACACTGTGACTATGTTCAGAAGAGGAGTTAGTTAATGGATTATGGAGTGTTGGTGACACATGCTCTGGGTTAAAGTCAGAAAAAGTGAGGAACAAATTGCTATCCTTAATTTTACAGACTGGGAGAAAACAGAGACAACGGGTGGAAAACCCACACAAGTATGGAGAGAACATACAAATCACACACAATAGACATTTCCATGCTCATTTCTTTGTTTAACCTGACTCACTTGTTGAAGCTTCATTTTGAATGCAGCATGACTCAATGCTGGTAAACCACAGGATGGCTCTTTTGTGCCCGCTCTTTTGTGATGGGCAACAGGTTGAGCAATTTTAGCGTGTTTACCTGGAAATATGGGCATTATTTGTGTTTCCTTAGGACCAGGGCCACTTAGTGAGTAATATACTGTGTGAGCTGGTACAGTACCAGTCAAACGTTTGGACACGCCTTCATTTGCATGTCTTGTCCATGTTATCAGTTCCACTTACTGTAAAGATAGAATTTGTAGTTTGTAGACTTCAATACATAGAGCAATAGTACCACCACAGTATTATTTGGTTGGTGCATTATTTCTATCCCCGCAGTGTCACTGAGGTGTTTAAATGAAACTGCTGCACTAAAACCCCCTTAGCGCACCAGTGTCACTGCAGACCTGACAATATACTATCCACCACCCAAATGATACCTGTTCTGTGATACTCCTGACCGATAGATAACTGAGAACCAACAGGGGACTTACAAAATCAAGAACACAGATGGACTTCTGTAATTGTAGAACTACAAAATCAATATGAAGATACAAGGTGAAGTTCAGTTTGTTGATACAAATCTGGTCTTTTTTATGTAAAACAGTTCTGATATACAAATGCAATTCATATTTGGAAGCATGGATCTTGAGCTTTTAGCCTTGAAAATTTCATAACTCATAACATGATTTATTAGATTCTTTTACGTTATATAAACTGTATGTACTTTTTTGTGGAATGTGGAAACCAGTCTAAAGCCTCTTAACCAACTGCGGGGCCTTTTCTGCCCGCCTACCAAAACCATTAGCGCTACACCAAGTTAGTACTTAAAACTGATTTGAAGATTGTATATTAAAACTGTGATATAAATTTATGGAATTTATGGTTTCTTTTTATGGAAAACTATATACTAAACACCCCCTGTATTTGCACTACAACATGTAGCATGTTCTTTCTTGAGATTCCTTCCTCAGGCTCAGACATATGAGCTTGTGATCTGGATTTGGGGTCTGCTGAATCTGCCTTAAGGAATGGTCTGATTGACACTCATAAAATTGGTGGTCATTAAGCATTGATGTGGTCGGTGGACTGATGAACGGCATTAAGCGGGTCTTATGCCAGTGCTTTGTTGTGATCTGGTTGAATTAGTTTGTGTGTTTTGTACTGTGCTAATCTGTTTTTCGACCCACTTTGTCTTAATGCGTTGGTGTCATGACTAACAAAATACATTATTTTTCTGTTTTTTTTTTTTTACTTTTTAATTGACACGCAACAGATTATTTTACAGTGTTGTGTTTACACGATTACTTTTTTTTTTAATTCTTATAACATTCCCGGATCTGAAAATGTCAGGTGCAGGCAACATTTGATTGTGAGCTGGTACAAGTATTACGAAAAAGAACTTTTAAAGTCACAGTATTACTATTGCAAAGTTATTTACTCATTGCCATGACGATTTAATTAATTACATTCATGTAACATTCATGTGTTCATTTAAAATAAATGAAGTTCATATTTCAACCCATCTATCAATCCATTATCTTCCACTTAATACCCTGGGTGCTTGGTAGATACACCAGCAGAGAGTGCCAACCTACAGCTGGGCACACACTCACTATATATATATAGGGGTAATTTAGACCATTTAATTTACCTTGAGTCCATGTTTTTGGACTGTGGGAGGAAACCCATGCGGACACGGGGAGAACATGGAAACGCCACAAAGATTGGGATTCAAACCTTGCAATTGAGATGGGGAAATTAAGACCAGCCAATTCACCTTGAATCCATATTTTTGGACTGTGGGAAAAACCGGAGAACCCGGAGGTAGCTCATATTGACACGAGGACAACATGAAAACTCCACCCAGATTCAAACATTACGAATTATTCATTCAATATCTTCTGCTTAATACTTTACAGTGGCGAATGTTTCTGGCGCTGGGCAGATACACCCAGGACAGGGTGCCAGTCTATCTCTGGGCATACACTCACTCACACACACATGCACACACATACTATATCGGGCAATTTAGAGCATTTAATTTACCTTGAATCCATGTTATTGAATCCATGGGACAGTGGGAGGAAACCGGAGGACCCGGAGGAAACCCACACCGACACGGAAGGAACCTAGAAACTCCGTCCAGATCGGGATTTGAACCGGGAATCCCCGGAGCTGGGAGGAGAACGTGTTAACCCCTGAGCCACCCTGCCGCCCACATTGCGAAATATATAGGGCAATTTAGAGCACCTTCTAGAGAGCACCTTCTAGAGAGCACCAATCTTTAATTCCCCTAAAATCCATGATTTTAGACTGCAGAAGGAAGCAAGAGAACCCTGATAAAAACCCATATGGGGACATGGAAACTAAACCCAGATTGGGATTCGAATCTGAATCCTCAGTGCTGAGAGGCGAACATGCCACTTATTCCACAGCATCAATTAAATTCAATTAAAATATGTTTTCTTCGTAACTTGGTTATTCTAAGATTAAGATACTTTTGCAGACATTTTGCTGGAAACTGAGGTCTGAATTTAATTTTTATATCAAGCTTTATACAAGTTCAGTTTAAGTTGTAGTGTGAGAAGAACATATGTGGGACTGGTTTTTATCATGAATGAAAATATATTTGATAGAGGATGAAAATGCTGGTTCAGATAATGCTTAACATGTTAATACAGACTTGTATTAAATGGAATGTAGCAAAAAGAAACCCCACACTTGCATTTTTTTGCAGTCCACAGTGAGGTGCCTCCATCTTGTAGAATCTGAATGATGACCAAACAGCTGTGCATTAAGAGCCTGTTATGTGTAGAGCTCCGTGTCTGTCTCTGCTGTCTGTAACAATATAAAACTATCAGTTAAGCTACTTGAATAAAGTTATATATGTATTAATGAGGTCTGGATGCATTTTTGTGAAGACCATTACAATGTTTGTGTAATATCTTGGTAGAATTCTCATGAAAGATGAAAGGTTTTGGCTTGGGCTTTAATTATCATTATTTAGGTTTTACCTTTGGTGGTTTCAAAATACAGTGACTTGATTTTTTCTTGTTAATAAATTAAACACAATCTAAATGTTTTATCTATATTTATTTTTTCATTATCTTCTGCTTATTCCTGTACTCATGTCGGGGGGGTCTGCTCAGCTCCACTTTTTGCTCAGCGCCCCCAGGACAGGGTGCTAATTCATCACTAGGCACACACACACTATATTAGGGCAATTTGAATCAGTGTTTTTGGACTGTGGGAGGAAACTGCAGAACCCCGCGGACACGGGAAACTCCACCAAAATTGGGTTTGGAACCTGGATTTATACGCCACTACGCTACGGTCCTGCTCATTATTTCATTAAATTTAAGCGATTTAATTCATGAATCACCTTGGATCCCTGTTTTTGGACTGTGGGGGAAAACCAGACGCCGGGAGAACAGAGAAACTCCACCCAGATTGAGATTCGAACCTGGATCCCCAGAGCTGAGAGGTGGACGTGCCAAACACTGCACCACTGTCTGGCTCCATCTCATTATTTTAAACAAGTACTGCTATTGCTATATGAGGGTTGCAGGAGGGGGTGGGTTCCCAATGCCCATCCAGGGAATAATGCAAAATAATCCATAAATCCAGGTTTTTGGACAGTGGGGACACAGACACGGGGAGAACATGAAAACACCACCCATACTGGGATTCGTACCTGGATCCCCTGCACTGAGAGGCTGGCGTGCTAACCATTCCATAAGGTAATTTAGCAGATGCTTTTATTTTACGCAATTTACAAGTATCCCAACTTGTTTGAGGCCAGAACACAGGACCCACATGCTAACCAGTCGACCTGGGATTTGAACCCACAACATTCTTGAGAGCTGGGCAGATACACCCAGGACAGGGCGCCAATCCATCGCTGGTCACAGTCAGTCTCTTACAGATTAACAATTACTTTACTGACTTCTTACATATTAACTAAGAAAAAAAAATTGACCATTGATTATTAGCTTATCTGTGATTTTCACTTTTTACTCTGAAGCAGGGCCGGATTAAAAGAATGGGCTGAAAGGGCTGCAGTCCCGGGCCTCGCCACTAGGGGGGCTCCGGTCGCTGAATGTCATATGACAAAGATGAATAGAAAAAAAATAACAATAAAACGAAAACGAGCGAAAATGTCGGGCCAAAGAAAACACGAGAGCGGAGCAAAAAAAAAAAAATAAAAATACAAGCGATGAAAAAGGAAAGAACGACAGAATTATTACAGAAAACACCCAAATTAACCAAGTTTTGGAAGTCACTTGGTGAGTCATGTTTTTTTCTCTGACGGCCGCGGCTGCCTCCTCAATATGCGCCATTCATTCATTCATTATCTTCCGCTTGTTCCTTTATGAGGGTCGCGGGGGGGTTCCCCGTGCCCATCCAGGGGAGAACGTCTCGGGCGCTGGGCAGATACACCCAGGACAGGGCGCCAATCCATCGATGGGATCAGTGAGATGTGAATAGAAATGGGACGTGGATCCATACCTGAGGAACTCCCAGAGAAATGTAATCACAAGGTCATGTCTCTTTCACGCAGTCCCTGCAATCCAGAGCTTTTAAATACCCAATATTGAAGGAAATGGAACCAAGGGACTCTAACTCCGCCTCTCATTTACACATCCCTGCTTGATCGCAGCCTCTCATCACAAGTACAAGTTCCAAAAGGTGTGTATCTCAGGAAACATCAAGCAAAAGTGCTGCAGGTGGATGAATATTCTGTAGGCCCTGGATATGAGGATGTAGTCCCAGAACATTTAGCGATATTTCCACACCGACTGGCATTGGAGACACTAAAGGACACGATGATAGTGAGACGTTTCAAACACTTGACTGTGTGAGATATTTGAGACTGTTCTATTCGTCTGCAAGTAAAGCTTGTATTATGGTGGAACGTTCCACTGGGACCAAAACCTTGTTTCTTATTTTATACAGTCAACTAAAATAGAGTTACGTCTTTTGGAAGGTGTGAAAATTTTAATTCTACACTGATGTTGGATGGGTGGCACAGTGGCTTAGTGGTTGGCACGTTCGCTTCTCAGCACTGGGGGTTCCCGGTTTGAATCCCGATCTGGGTAGAGTTTCCATGTCCTCCCCGTGTCTGCACGGGTTTTATCCGGGTTCTCCGACTTCCTCCCACAGTCCAAAAACATGTGTGTTTGTGTGTGTGACTGAGTGTGTGCCCAGTGATAGATTGGCGCCCTGTCCTGGGTGTATCTGCCCAGGGTCCGAGACGTTCTCCCCTGGATGGGCATGGGGAACCCCACCGCGAACCTCATAAAAGAACTAGTGGAAGATATTGGATGGATGAATGAATGAATCCCGATCTGGCTGGAGTTTCCATGTCCTCCCCGTGTCCTCATGGTTCTCCGGTTTTCTCCCACAGTTCAAATATAGATTGGCGCCCTGTGCTGGGTGTATCTGCCCAGGGTCCGAGACGTTCTCCCCTGGATGGGAATGAGGAACCCCACCGCGAACCTCGTAGAGCAATAAATGGAAGATAATGGATGGATGATATTGGATGCAGCTGTGTTTGTTTGCTTTGCAATGGACTGGCAACCTGTCCTTGGTGTTTCCCTCCATTTCACCCAAGGTCTGTTGGGATAAGTTCCATCATACCCACAATTCTAATTATGATAAGCAGTTTGAAAAAATGAATGCATTTGTTGGGTTAATTCGTAACCTGGCTTCATAACCGCGGCGGAGTCGCTCCGAATTTAAAGAATGGTAAGCACCAGAGTGTGTAATGATGCCATGGACCATGAACTGCATTAGTGCGGCAATACAATCACATAATGAAGATAAATTTCATCTGATTAGCAATGATGCAGCCAAATATTACCTGGCCTTTATCAAAGATCCACTTTAAAAGTCAATATGTATCGAACACGGGAGCGAATGCATTTATGAGGCACCACAGAAACGCACTGGGGCGTTCCGTCAGTAATTATACACCATGACAGTTTACAAATGCCAGGCCTGCATATCTTAGGAAGACCATTAGGGGGTCAAGCTTTACATGAAAAGAATGTTAAATTACAGCTCAATCAGTTTGATGAATCGCAAAATAATAGGAGCTGCTGAACACTGCGCTTCGGCCGACTTTCAGAAATGAAAACTTCAAAGAAGATTCATTAAACATTATGTTGACTGGGAAAAAGGTGTGCCGCAATGCTCGTTGCTATCTCACACCCCGGCAACGGTCTATGGTTTAAATAGCAACGCTACTTGTGAATATATCTACCCTGATGGGCGTGGTCTTCTGTTGCGGTACATTTTTGACGTCCAGTAGTGTCTGAGCATGGTCTACACGGCCTCTCACGGCCCTCGTCAGTTCCAAAGGTTCTCCGAGGTATACATTGGTGCAACTGCATGGTATTAGGATTAATGTGCAACCCTAAAATAGGGGTTTATGATTCACATGAACATAAAAAACATCCATCCATTCATTATCCTGTACTGGGGTCGCGGTGGGGTTCCCCATGCCCAGCCAGGGGAGAGTATCTCAGGCGCTGGGCACCCAGGACACGGCGCCAATCCATCGCTGGGCACACACTTCACACACTATACGGGGCAATTTAGAGCATTCACCTGGAATGGATTTACCTGGAATCCATGTTTTTGGACCGGAGAACAAAAAGGAAACCTACACAGACACAGGGAGGACATGGAAACTCAACCCTGATTGGGATTCGAACCGGGAACCTCCAGCGCTGAGAGGCGAACGTGCTAACCACTAAGCCACTGTGCCACGTCATCTAAAATGTTTTATAATTTTTTTGCTATAGTGTTATTTGTCCCCTGTGTTTTTTCTCCATGTGGCGGTGTCTGGTATTGCACTCGAACGCTCCACCAAGCCGTTCATATTTACACGTTTGTTTAAAGTAAAATAACCTGAAAATCAAATGATGATGAAGAGAAAACAAGCATTTTGATGTTTTTTATGCACCCATGTTTTTTTCTTCAAATATTTATACTTTATTTGTCTTTTTGCTTCAGGGATTTTGCACTGAATGTGGTTTAGTATTCTGAACAATAACTTCATTACACAGAAACCTCTCTGAAAACCATCGAGTTCAGATTGTAGATGTTTGGATAAGAAACTCATTTTTGGAAGGACGGTGTTGTGACAGAGCAGCATATTGAATGACATCTTATTAATCAGAGATTTGATTTGTTTCAACACCATGATTGAAACCTGTAAAAAGTCCAAAGACGTGTCGTACGTTTAGGTCCGTTAACAACGCTGTTGCTGTTGGAGACAATTCATTGATATGAATATTATCAACTGCATTTTATTAACATGCGTGTACACAAAGGTGTCTTTGACAGCGGTGCAGCTACCTGGACTATACACTCACTCACACACTTAAACTATATGGGGCAATCAATTTAAATCCCTGTATTTGGACTGTGGGAGGAAACGGGAGAACCCGGAGAAAACCCATGCAGACACGGGGAGGACATGGAAACTCCACCCAGATCGGGATTCGAATCTGGGAATCCCTAGCGCTAAAAGGAGAACGTGCCAATCACTAAGCTACCTTGTCGCCCTATCCATGGATGTATTTAAAGCAAATCTTAAAAATTCTGTATTTTATTGACAGTGTTACGTTCATCCATCCATTATCTTCTGCGTAATGCTTTAGGAAGGACGCAGGAGGTTCCCCATGCCCATCCAGGGGAGAACGTCTCAGGTGCTGGGCAGATACACCCATCAATCTATCGATTGGCTATACAGGACAATCCATTTAGAGCATTCAATTTATCTTGAATTCAGGTTTTTGGACTTTAAGAGGAAACCAGAGAACCCGGAGAAAACCCACGTGGATACGGGGAGGACATGGAAACTCCAGCCAGATCGGGATTCGAACCGGAAATCACTGGGAGGCGAACATGCTAACCACTAACCCACTAAGCCCTGGTGTCGGCCATATTTTTTTCATTGTCCATGTGATCAGTTCCACTTGCTGTAATGATGGATTTGTAGTTCCAATTCCAGACCGTAGTCCGTCTGTTTGTGTTCTACAGAACTTACTGTGTACGTCCACTTCACTCTGTTCTAACGGTCAGGACCCCAATAGTAGCACCACAGCGGAGGTATTATTTGGTCGGTGCATTATTCCTGTCCCAGCAGTGTCACTGAGGTGTTTAAACGAGACTACAGCCCCCCGCACCACATCAGTGTCACCGCAGAACTGACCATAAACAATCCACCACCCAAGTTCTACCTGTTCTGTGACCTGTTCTGAGAGACCAGAGACCCAACAGTGGACTAACAAACACAAGAACACAGATGGACCACAGTCTGTAATTTTAAAACTACAAAGTCCATCCATATGGTAAGTGGAGGTAATGGAGCAAGAAAGGGACGTGTCCAAACTTTTGACCGGTACTGGCATTAAGCGGTTTTAGCACAACTTTTCTCTTTGCTTCTCTTTTCTGCTGAGGGAAGAACAAAGCGAAAGGTCGCCTGAAGTTATAAATGTTCTTCTGGCAGATGGAGCTGCTGGATCCTCCGGTTCACCATCGCCAGGCTGAGCTTGATGAGCTGGCTCTTCCCGTTGGTGGGTCCGTAGTGATTGGTCTGTGAGCGGAACCTGGAATGCTTTGGACAGATGCTTGCTGACCCGAAGTTAATTGCCTCATTTATCTTTCCTTCAAAGTTCAAGACACGCTGTAGGAGTGATGGAGCAATCCACCAACCTGTTCGGTGATGTCAGCTCCTGCAGGTGTTCCTCTCAGGAGACAATAACTGAGCCACAGTCTGGAGTAGTATGCAAAACGAACAGTTTGTTGTGCCGAATCCCAGTGTGAAACACCAGCAATGGTACGAGGAACACGATGCATTAGGAAGAAGATACTCCAGAGGACGTAACCCGCGATGAAGTTTTCATGTCCTCCCCGTGTCTGTGAGGGTTCCCTCCCAGTTCTCCAGTTTCCTCCCACATTTCAAAAACATGGATTCCAGGTAAATTGAATGCTCTAAATTGCCCTGTATAGTTTGTGTGTATGTGTGTTGATGTGTGAGTGAGTGTGTACCCAGCGTTGGATTGGTGCCCTGTCCGGGTTGTATTTGCTCAGCGCCCGAGACGTTCTCCCCAGGAGTAGAGGAATAAGCGAAACATAATGAATGATTGGTCACTGAGTTGCTCAGGGCAACATAAAACACACACACACACACACACACACACACACACACAGACACACACACACCTCTGAGCGCTTCACATTCATATAAATGTGCGGTACAAAACATACTGTTTCCCGGAGTTTTTCATAAACAGTGTTTTGTAATTTGGCCACTAGATGGCAATATTTTATTCCTAAAGAAACCGGAAATCTTACATTTACATTCAGTCATTTAGCAGATGTTTTTATCCAAAGCCACTGATCTAACAAATGATCTAACACCACAGGTCAGTAGTTTAGGAAAAAATGAGGGTTTAGCTGGAATTAAAAGTAAATCTTTTACTTGCGTCAGGGTTCATTTTAAAAATTGGATGGATTGTGTCGCGGAAGGCGAGGTTATTGGCGATATTGCTTTCAGTCAACATATTTATGAATCGAACCATTGGTTTCATTTGAACTGTTTGTACCTTTATTAACATTTAAAAAAGGGTAGTACCGTTCCTTCAATTTGATTGGCTGAGCCGCTTGTTACATTATTATTGTGACATTATTCACAATAAGCCACACCTCCAAGCGCTTCACATTCGTATTAATGCGTGATATAAAATATATTGTCCTCCCGAACTTTTTAATAAACTGTGTTCTGTAATTTGGCCGCTAGATGGCAGTATTTGGTTGTTAAAGAAACCGGAAATCTTTTACTTTTAAAAACGGACTGCATCATATCGCGGAAGGCGAGTTTATTGGCGACTTAGCTTCCATTCAACACATTTATGTATCAAACCTTGTTTTTTTATTATCGTGTGTTGGTAACCATTTTATAAACAATACGGCGCTCGAGGTTGTGTATTATTGTAAATAAACCACGGGAAAGAGGTGTCTCTTTACTCCGTGCCTAATAACGCCTCTTTCCCGTGGTTTATTAACAATAACGCACGCCCTCTAGTGCCGTATTGCTTTAATAAACTCTGATACAATGTAATTGGCTCATTATGCTTTGGTACAGGATGTGACCTTATCCCGGCGCCGGTGTTAAATCTGACAGTGGAACCTGTTAACTCCGCTCAGCCGATCGAGGAGGACAAGTCTCTCACTGAGCCTCGGTCCTTACGAGGGAACTCCCTAAATAAATACACAAAAACCAGAGCGATTGTCCTCACCGTTGGCCTTGGGGTTGAAAAACTATTACGTTTAATGCAATTGCTACATTTTTTTTAAAAGGTTTTGCAGGTTCAGACTTCAGCTCAGCTTCCCAGCTCTCCACACCCCTTTCTTCTGATGATTTTCCACCAAGTGGGAATCCATCATTAATATTATTACAATCCAATTTCATAACAAACTCAATTGGACCTTCGGTGCAGAGATGAAGTGTCCTGAACTGATCGGCTGAATTTAAGCAATTACTCAAGTTTTCACAATTTACATCTGAGGACCGACAAAATGAGGTTTAAAAAGTTCAGACTGTCGCTCCACAATGTTCCGCAACGTCGCCGCCACCTAAATGACCTGCTCTTGACAAGGACACAGCTCACTGCCTCCCAAAGTCTTTTCTTATGGTCCCCTCACCGAGCTCTTATCAAATATAAGGGGGGAATTCCAGCAGCCGAATCTATTCCGCCTAATACTTGTTATATTCTAAGGAGAGAAGACGTGTCTCACCGTGCAATTTTTTTTGCTAACTAAAAATACATGGTTATCTTAAGTGGATAGGGTGAAGAAAAAAGGGTTCTACGGACCGGAATTTCAAAGTTTCATCTCGTTGCTCGCGGTGTGGAAAGCGTTTTGTTCTCATTATAACGTTATAGTTCTTTTACGAGCTAAAAATTTTTTAACAAGCTCTTAAAAAGTGAGAGAATTAAACCCGTTTGGCTTAATGTATCGTGTTGTCTACGTTCAGGGTGTGTATCTGTCTTGTTGCTATGGTTTCCGTGATATGATACCAACATCACAGCGGTTTAGTGGTTTGTTTACCAACGTTTTTTTGTTTTCTTGATTAATAAGGATTTTAGGAGGCTTGGTGGTTGGCACGTTCTCCTCTCAGCGCTGAAGGTTCCCGGTTCGAATCCCGATCTGGGTGGAGTTTCCATGTCCTCCCCGTGTCCGCGTGGGTTTTCTCCGGGTTCTCCG
>JAOUQT010240680.1:0-17366 GCA_025769995.1 Xyliphius kryptos | reverse complement strand
TAATGTATTTGGGTGTGCATATGCACGCGTGTGTGTGCGTGTGTGTGTGTGTGTTTCTAATGGAACACTACATAGCAACTGCTATAGACCTCACCAAAGAACTCCAACTTGTCCTCAGCTTTAGAGTAAATGAACAGATAGAAACCAGGAGAACATCCAAACCGAAAGGCATTTCGACACTCTTCCCTGCCCCACCTTATCACCCAGATCTTCTCTGTCATTACACATAATCGGTAGCCTTCAAGACCCTCCCTACACCTCGAAATGGCGACGCCACCCTGTCACATTGTGGGTGGGTAATTTAGTGCTAATAAACCGCCACTCACCCTCTCTTGCATTTCTTGAAGATCTTGCAGATGGTGTCTTCTTGCATGCCGTACTTTTCTGAAATCTGAGTGTGGGAAAGTGAAAATCTGATTAGTTTTTATGCCGAGGATCTTTTTTGACGTGAACGACTTCCCATTTGGGAGAGAAAGAAATACAGGGTTGTCAGCAAAAGGACAGAGAAAAAACAAAAAAGTCTAGCTTACCGCTTGTCGCAGTCCTATCAGAGTGGGAGAGTTCAACATGAGGGCATCGAAAACTTCCTCGGTCTCTTGCCGTACATACAGGAGAACTGTGAGCGAAAATAAACCAGATTATCTGAAACTGTTATCTCATTGCCATGATATTTTAATGAGGGTGTGATTCAGGCGCACGGAAGTGACTGGGTTGTGTGTTGTGGTCGGGAATCACAATGCTTTTTGGAAATGTTAATGTCGTGTTGTATTTGCTTAAGGTTTGTATTACATGTTTGCATGTGGTTTTGTGGTATCATCTACAATGCCGTTGTTTGCACTGTTAGTTGGCTCTCATCCCCCAACCAAACTACAATATCCTTGATGTCAGGGGTGAATGTGTTACTTATTTTAAAATCCAACCCACCATTTCTTTCTTAATTTCTATATATTTCCTACCAACAGGTAATTTTCCACTTTCATACTTCATACTATACTATCTTCACAATCAAATGTGTCCTCCATGGTATGTTAAACCAGCCGACTGATGTTTGTAGACCATGTAACACTAGAATTTAACCCTTGTAAGCTTTTTTATGCATAACCTTTGAAGTCACATACATCCATACTTAGATAGACCCACTTTGACTGATGGGAGCTGAGTGCATCACCCCAGATTTTGTCATGGACGGTATTCAAAGCCACAATCTAAGCATGCACATCTCAGTTTTGTAGAATTTGTAATCAAGGTTCCTAATACATTTTCTAGTTCATCCCAAATACATCAGACCAGTGAAATTCTAAAATGAACCTGATTCAGCCCAAATCAGGTGTCTTTACATTTCTTTGCCTGCATTGTGTACAATGCCATGTTGTCTTGTATTAATTTATAATTTGATGTGTGTCGTTTGTGTGAGAGTTTGGAATCAGGTGTAAACTTACCTCGTTGCTGTTCTTCTTTGCGTGTTTGCTTGCTAGGTGGGGAAGTGCTCTGCTCTCTTGATTCGGAGAAGCATGCCACACGCTTCAGTGAGTTCCTGTCACTCTCCTCCGTGCTAGTCGGGGGCACCTAAGAGCCAAAGAGGCAGATACCATCAATAATAGCAATAAACACTGCCTTATAAAGTCATCATCAGCGTCGCTGTAGAGTTTCACTCTCTCAACCTTGATCTCCGTAAAACTCAGAGTCTGTTTTGATACCCAGACAATATATCTCAGTGATGGTGAGCATACATGAGATAATGCTGGCTTTTATTCAATGCCAGTTGACTGTGAATGTGTGTGTGAACATGCGTGGGTATCTGCATTAATGCGAGATACTGGGATGTGTTGAAATGCCCATCTTATCAGACTGTGGGAGCGGCAGAACAATGTGCCCTCCTTTACCTGTCAGTTATGTAAACGTGCAGCCCCTTTGGAACCAACAGAAGGCTGAGTCAGGCTTTATGTGTGTGTGTGTGTGTGTGAACCTCTGTGGGCTAATTCTTCATGACAGACTGTGGGACTATTAAGGTGAGTTTCGTTTACAGTCAAGTAAACTCTGAAACTGTCAGTCAAACTCTCCCTTTCTCCCGCAATCCTTTTCTCAGCCCACTTTATTCCCACTACATATTTTCCCACACTTTTCCCACTGCTCTCCTGTACTCTGTGCCCTGTGGCTGTTAGGGAACATGACTCAACAGTGCTGTGGCTAACCACAAAACCCAGGATTCATGGAGGTGTGTGTGTGTGTGTAGAACATACCAAGCGTTGCATGTTGCTATAGTGGGTCTCCGGGATAAACAGTACAGGCTGGGTTACATGGTCATCCAGTGTTTTAAAGAAGGTGCAGTCCTTCCCGATGGAGCTAGATACCAGGGTCTGTTTACCAGGACCTGTTGAGATGGAGCCGGACATGAACAATCTACTCATAACTACAATCTATATCTGTTTAAGTTCAAAAAAAAAAAAAAAATTTGTCTGATGCAAGGATCATTAATGGCGTTTAGCAGATTTGTAAAGCGGGGCTTTTAACACATCATTTAATCAAGTATTATCTGATCTAATGTCTTCATTTGGTGCAATTAACTCAAAATAAAAACCAAAACATAATAATTACTTGAACGTAGAATGTAAGACAGGGAAATATATGGACTCCATGAGTTTGAGGTGCGATCGTTCTCCTGATATCGTATTGACACTGATTTATGTTATATATTAAAAAAGTGAATGGTGAAATGGATGGCCCTTACCACCAATGGTGGAGTCAGCAGTGTTCTTGGTTCGCCTCTTGGACCTCTTGCGGTCCTCATCTCGCATCTTCCTCTCAGCTCCCTGTTGAACAACAAATTGCCATTTTTCATTTCTTTACATTTGCACCGCAAGCTCACACAGATAAGATTTGGATCCTGATCGAACAGTGATTTGTGGTTTATTAAATAGTTATCTGAATCATACAATCGAGGCCGCAAAGCTGAAAAACGAAACAGCCGGCAGCGCCATCTGATGAGCGCAAAGGAAAAAAAAAAAAGTCATAAAAACACCCTGGTTCCTCGTTCTGCAGCTATGTGCTCACCTGCTGTAGCTAAACCAGTCAGACGAGTGAGATTATAAAGCTAGACTTCTCTTCCTGTAAGGCGGCCACAGCAGTGAAGGAACATTAAGGAACATAGCTGATGGAAACGATAGCAAGTGCATGAGGGTCTGGACTCTTATCAGATCAGAGCAGAATAATGGGATGAATAGGTCATAGAAAGGACTCTCATGAGAAATTTTTGCCACTGATCATGGTGATCTGTCATTCAGAGACTTAGGCAGTCATAACCTCTTATCTGCAAACCAGTAGGCAGTTCAATCCTTGAATATGTGGCCAGTTCTTTGCACTTTTTATTATTTTTATTACAAGATGTTTGTAATACCCACCTTATCGCAGAAAATCTTGACCTGGCATGCAGCTCTGTGGATAAGGCGGTTGGAACCAGTGCTGAAATCGTACGTGTCAATCTGCAGATTGAGAGGGACACCTTTCACCCCTTTCTGAGAGGAGAAGTCTGTGCTAAGGGAGTTAATTCCAATATAAACCTGTAAAGAAACAGCGGAAAAAACATTTAGATTGATTCCAAGACTTTGTATTCGTAACAAACCCCAAAACGTATGTAATACACGGATATCAGTTGCTAATGGTGAATTGTAAAGCACACTTAAATATCTTTTCTTCTTTAAAACCAGTAAGAAATCCTAGAAAATCCCAACTGACATCATTCGAATACAAAGACTGGTTGCTGGGTACATTATGTAATTTGTTAATTTGTCATTTGAAAACACTGATTGGACAGCGCTAATGTCGCCTAGCCTGCTAAAATGTAGTGTAGGTGAAAACTGGTTAATTTTTACAGGAAAGGAGGGGAATAAAAAATGGGAACAGCAGGACATGATTGAGCACGTCTGGAAGCAAAACAAAAATACAGAAAAAGAGGCTCAACATTTGAGAGGTTACATTCTGATCTGGGATTAGTTCCCTTTTGTTTCTCTAATCCATTTTCATTAGGACTCAAAAGGCAAAACCCTCTCCTTGATTTGAACCTGGGCATATTTCTGGTTCAGTTGGGGTTTTTTTTTTTTTGTTCCTGCTCACTGTGAATGTGACAGATTTTTCTCTGTAAATTTGGTCTCTGTAATTATCGAGTATATGGATGTTGTTTTCATTTAGCTTTCCCTCCTCCACCTGTTCTTGGTTTCACTGTCCCGCCCTAAACTGCCTGAGGATATCCTTCAAATCTCTGCTTCTTTTTCAGTCTCCCTGTTGTCATGACAGGTGCCTGGGGTGGTGGCATGCCATGGATTCCCCAACTCCTCTGAACAACATAAAAACAGATGGATTTGTGTAAAAGCATTTTACCTTGGCCTCTTCATTGGTGTTCCAGATGAAGGACAAGGCGTTGAAAGAGACCTCTTCAACGTTGCTTATGCCACTGAAGACCTCTTTATAGTCGGCTGGAAGAACGAAATCACAAAACATTACTCCAAAACAAGCCATGTGATGTTGAGCTTGCTAGTTTTCCGTTGACACGGTGGTTATCCGTTCTAGTTCTGGAGTACACAGGCTTTGCATGTTCACATAAAATCGCCGATCCAATTAATCTTAAGTACATTTTAAGGCAACGAAATGTGCAGAGCTTGGGTACTCCATTATTAGAACGGGGATTTAGTAAACTATTATGTGTGAGGTTCTTACCAATATCGATGACCCTCTGCTTAGCCGTTGGCTGCCGTGCATGCCAGTGATTCCAGAATTTTAGCTGAATCTCGGGACTCTTGTCATTATCAAACACTGCCATGATTACAGTCTGGTTTAATGCAAAATGGACAGAAACAAAAAAAAGAAATGTAGAATGAATGAGATGGCTGTTAAAGAATCCTCATAGAACCAACATGTCATAAAGTTAATACCTCCATTTATGTGCTTTTGTTGCTGACTATTAGCGGTGCAATCATTTGCATGCATTCAATCGACTCCTGACAAAAAAACAATATACGATGCCCCTCCCTATCCATCACCGAGTCTTTAGTCACTTAGTTAAAGCCTAACGGCAGGATTTAAATGTATAGGTGTGTTCTGGAAAAATAAACAACAGGATCCATTCTGAATCAACCACTATAACACTTCGTTAATTATGTTTTGGTAAAGCCTTCCTCCCTTTAATGCCATTTTCTTTCAATCTTGACAGATAATTAAAAGGAAATGGAATGAATTGACTGGGTGACCAAGTCAAAG
Organism: Xyliphius kryptos; assembly: GCA_025769995.1. Classification (NCBI taxonomy): domain Eukaryota; kingdom Metazoa; phylum Chordata; class Actinopteri; order Siluriformes; family Aspredinidae; genus Xyliphius; species Xyliphius kryptos. Next base: position 12,116 of record JAOUQT010240680.1, on the reverse strand, counting down.
CTCCAAGGAATGAGTCATTTGAAGCACAGATTACAACAGGCCTGTAATGACCTAGTTTTTAGCAGACATCCAAATGTTCAACCATATGACAGGCTGTGGGATGTGTTTTACTTTTATCTGTAAATGTCTCGTAACCATCTAAAATTTTCAGTATCTGGATTTAAAGTCTTTCAAATTTTTAACTCACCTTAACTTTACTGCACGGAATTCCAGCACTGCTGTCAACCCCCTGCAGGGTGATGGGGTAGAACTGCCCCTTGTTCAGGTACACCATGGGTAACTCTGTGGTCTTATTTTGGGACGCTTGTTGGGCCCCGAGGATGAACTGAAAGTCATTCCTACTAAAAAAACAAACAAACAAAAAAAAACATTAGATTATTTGGAATCTGTGTAAAAGATAATCGAATGAGAGTATAACAAGCGGAGTTCGCACACTTACTTGTAACTCTCAGGGGGAGAGTTTGAGTAGGAATCGGAGTAATCAGGACTTGGGTGGTCTACAAATTTGTTGTAGTTCAGAAGACTGGCCTCAGTGTTGGCTTCAGGATAGGAGGTATCGGCATTCCAAAGTTTTTGATTCGTATTAAGCATGAGTGTATCGAAGATGTTGTTGATGACTAGCTTGTCGTAGCTCTCGCCCGCGACAGTCTGGACATAGCTGTTGCCACCAGGAGACATCTGCCTTGTGACTTGCGGTTGGCTGGCAGAAATGATGTGCGAGTTCTGTAGAGTGGTCAGCTCAGGGGAAGAACCAGTGGATGTTCTGAAAAATTATGGGAACATTAAGTAATGAGGGTCAACAATGGCTATATGTTATCTAACTTAGCTTGTGCTAGCTTGTCAGTGCTAACATTAAACTAATAAAGGCCTAAGTGTCCATTTACACAGAGACAAGTGACACTGATTGTAGAACTTGTTAAAGTCAACAGCGGTAGCACTCAATCTCAACGGTGTTTGAGGAGAGCTGGGTGGGAGCTGTTTGCAGCCTAATCCACATCTCGACATTTGTTTGCCGTTCTCGTTGAGGCCTGAACTTGAGGGAAAGTATATTCCTGGTTGGTAGTCATTTTTCACCAGGACAAAAGACAGGTGACTCAGCTGTCTCTGGGGTGGGATGGGGAGGAGGATTAGTAGTTTAAGCCAACTCTGACCTAGGCTGAGCTACAGCTAATCTTGCTAGCCCTCTGTCTACATACTGGAGGAGTGGCAGAAAATGCAGAAATGAAAACCTGTGAGAAACACCTACATAGAGTTTCATACACCTGTCACTCTTGTGTCTTCTTACAATTACCCAGACACACCTCTGTCTTTTCCTTGGCTAGGCTGTGGGGTTTGTCTTTTTTATCTGGGCAGGATGTGAAGTGAATTGACATTTTGCACTGAAAGAGACTAGAGATTACCGACTGGTCTTACCTTTCCATCAGTTTAAACGCACTGCCACCATGTGAACACGAGGTCATCTTCAGTTCCTTAGGAGTCTACAAAAAAATAAGCAAATGATTTAAGACATGTCTGGATATACTGAGAAAAAAACGTAAGGTTACAAAACGGTTTTACCTTGCAGGACTCCGGAAAGATTGGCATACAGTTGATATCTTCACTGGAGAGCCTGGCTTTAATTTTGCTGCTTTCAATACTGTCAGGGTAGTTCCAAGGATCCATGATGTAACTGTCAGAGTAGCATGAACTAAAGGTCTCGTTCTGTAAAATCATCAAAGCCCTTTCAAGACAGAAAGAAATAGTTGAAATTAAAACAGCTTAAAATTATAAACCCACATACATTTATATATTTAGATGTATAGATGCTTGTCACATCGATGTTTTATATAAAAACCAGGCAGAATGTGCTGACCACAAAGTGCACGGAAACAAAAATCTTTACTATTATTGAGTTCATTTAAGTCTTTAAACTCCATATTGAACCTGAGGGCAGCATATTATGCAAATTATTGGTCAGAACCGCTGTGTGCAATGCGAGGCAGCTGGATGTCAGTTTAGCCTGAAGACCACAAACAAATCCCAGGAATTAGATAAGGATCATTTAGGCCCCCTCACTTGGTTAAGTGGGATTTGGGACTTTCCCCATGTCTTTGAATCGTTGGCTGATATATAAATAGTGAGCTGTTGAAGACCTTTACACCTGAGCTCCGATCTTTATTTCTTTAGCAAATTTACACACCGTATGTTGGTCAGTCCCTCAAATAAGCTTTTCGTAAAGGAATTCTAGATGTCCGTTGCCACTTAAGCATGTCATGCTTGCAGGGACAATCTTATCCTATAACCGCTTTGACCATGAATGAAATATACCCTGATTATTTTCAACATGTAAAACACTGCCATGTGGTTTGAATGGCCATATCGAATATCTTTCGAACAGTCTGCAAAAAGAAACTTTTGAGATCAACAGCCCCTAGGACATAAGTATCATCCTTAGATAGACATAATATATTTATTCTCTCTTAGTGAACCCTGTGTGTTTTTAAAAGCTTGTGTATGAGTGCACTGAATGTGGTGTCATCTTTAGGAATAACCCACATGTAACCTTTCGGATGAGGGTCTAATTGCCGGCAGAAAATAGATGGCATGTCAGGGCCCCAAGCACCGAAACTATACCCGACACCGGTAACTTTAAAATCAAAACATCCTTAACTCTTCAAATGACTTTTGCAGTTGTAACTGTTTAGAAGCAATTTGCTGTTATAACTTCCCTGCAAATGTGCAGTCCAAAAAACACAAAAGTTAATCTTACTCACTCAATCTCCTTGGTCATGTCTTTCCCAAAAGGGTGTAGAAATATAATCCTTAGTCTGAGCTCTTCTCGCTGTACAACTCCTTAGTTCTTTCTTCGTGTATGATGCGGTGCACCGGTTATGTATGTGTAGCTCCGAGAGTGAAGCGGATTTGATTTGGATCTGCTGCTGCTGAGAATTTATCTGTCCTGACAGGTAGCTTTCACCTGTACCTGATTGGCCACGGTGCTGAGGCAGGTGTGTGATGGGACAGGTGTATGTCTCACCTTAACCCCTTCAGTGCTGAAAGAAACTTGGGCAGCAATGTGAAAAGGGGCTAATTAGCACATGAAATAAAAAGGTCATGCCTAATCCTAAGTATGTGCAAAAAAAGAGTCTCGCTTCAGTTCAGAAACCAAAGGCAGAAGGGAGTCTTTTATTATGGTAATCATGCATCGTGTTTGCATTTCTCTCTGTCTCAGGTTTAAGGATTAACTAATCCTTACAGGATCAAGAATTATATAATTTAATGTTTGAACGTCTTTGATTCTGTAACACAGCTGATTCAGGGAGTGGTTTAAACGTAGTTGAATTGATCATTAACCAGGTGATTCTAAAAGTTGTGGATATGATTTTAATTTTATAAGCTTTAAAAAGTCCTAGCTAACTACAAGAAATTAAGACATGGAGAATTTTCTCAAAGTTTGTAAATAAAAATAGAATAGAAGCAGACGAAGGACTTTTTTTTTTCTTTGTAAGCTTTTTCTCAGTATTTTAATGCAGCATATATATATGATGGGCAATTAAGGCACAGGTTTTGTGGTACTGTTAGGAAGAAGGACCATTAAAGCTTGATATTGAGGGGTATACGCTTAATTTGTGCCAAATTTTCTAATTATTTTTTGTGAGTTAATGAATTCTGTATGTTCTATGTGTTCTGTAAACCGCTCTAATTTAAGGTTCCTAAATCTATTAATTGTTTTGGTGTATTAAAAAATTAAGATATAACCTGATTATTATATTTAGGTAAAGCGTGCATCATTACATAATGTCCAGACAAAATTAATTAAAGTAATTAATTAAAGAAAAAAAAAGTTTAAATTGAGTGCCAAAGATGCTGCAGGAATAGGAATCCTATGTAAGTATCTCTATAAAGCTGGTTCTGTATTAATTACATAATGACGTCCAAATTTTCTCATGATTTAAATTAGTTTGTTTCTCACTCCCACCTTCATATTTTTTGCTCTCGCTTGCTTTCTTATAAATTTCTTCGCAGCAACCACTCAGAAAGCATTCTGTCAGCACTTTTATAGAACATTTTTATAATATTAATCTAACTTTTGCTTAAAAGCCTTTGTGTAAATGGATACTTCTCTCTTTTGTTATCAGTTAATTAGAAATAAGTTGCTTGGCACAATTATTTCATGTTTTCTACGAAACATAAATGTAAAACAAATTCAAATCAGTTTCTTCGTTGCAAAAGCTGTCGTCCAGAGATGGGTGCAGGTGATTTATTTATGTGCTATAAAAGAACACTGCCTGAAGGCAGAGCCTGTGAATGAGATTTACCGTAGAAATTCCAGAGTGGAAATGTTAAAAAGGTTTACGGTTGAATGTTTAAAATATGTAAAAAATGAATTCCTATACGTATGACAATATCAGAACTCGATAACATAACTAATACAAAAGCAGCTTCATAAAGATTCTTACGTTAAGCTTCTGTTCCAACCTGAATGAATTACTGACACTTATGTTGAGTAATGATTTTACCATTAACACTTTTGAGTGTTATGATCACATTATCTCAATGTAATATCAATGTTCAGGTCTCATTGGATCAGTGAAGATGGCTTGGGAACAATTTAGAAAAGATTCAGTGTGGTTTACAGAACATGTGGTGATTTTCTATTTTTTTACACCTATATTGTCCACTACAAATCCTTTTGTTTTACTCTCTTGTTATCAATTCCATACAGAACATCTGTTCTGGCCCAAATCCATCCTTGTCACATGGAGAATGGGACGTGGGCTGACCACTGTTGGACGCAAAATTTAAGCCACATATGCACCAGATTTGGGCCAGATGCCAGAAGAATTCGGTCATTTGCCAAACTTCTACCAGATTTATTTTCAAACGTGTGCACTACTGGGTAGTTTATATGGGAGTCACTACCATATGTCTACCAACCGTGGGTCAGATGTGTTTTAGGACACATGGACCAAATACATTTTTATATAAGGGCTGGGTTTGGCTTACATGCAGCTTGACAGTGGGGGCAGCAGAGACAAATTTGAGCCAATTGGGCTCCGTATCTGTACATTTGTTGTAATATACAGACTACGGAGTGAAAACAGATTGTATTCAAGTTTCAGGGAAAAAAGATTTCTTTATTCTTTATGTACAAGTATCAACATATTAATTTATAAAAAAAATTCTCATAGCATAGACTGCACAGAACATATTTTGCAAATGTGTATGTTAAGAACTTTCCCAAACATCAGCTGTTGCAGCTATTAAAGTGCGATTATAGGTGTGGGTTGTGAAAGAGGCCTGCCCTGATAAACAGTGCACACTGAACCTGTCCCTCTAATTAAAGCTCCAATAAACCATGTGCGGAACAAAATAATTTTTAAGTAGAAAAGTTGTTGAAGCAATGCATGAAGTTACAAACAATGTTTTTTGAAAAAGTACAGAAAATGCAGGAATGCTTTGGAAAACCTACAACAAGCTAAAAAAAAATACACTGTTTTTAAGCCAAGATGACCACATGTTTCATGTTTGTGCATCTTGTCTAATATTTTTAATAGAATAGGTTTTAATAAACATGCTAAGTTTATGTGCAGTAACTATCCATTAAACAACAAAACAAATCTGTTTCTGAAATGTAAGGAATGATGAGGAATGTCAAGTTACTTGACACGCTGTAGAGCTTAAAGGACTGAAACAAGCAAAAGTTGTTTACTGTGATTATATTTGACTCAAAAAGGCCTTTTTGGAACAATGGAACTTTTTTAAAATAGTTCTTAGCACCGTTAAATTAATCCTTTCATGATTGAATTAAAGGCGGCACGGTGGCTTAGTGGTTGGCATGTTCGCCTCTCAGCGCTGGGGATTCTTGGTTCAAATCCCGATCTGGGTGGAGTTTCCATGTTCCAACATGGGTTTTCTCCGGGGGTCTTCGGTTTCCTCCCACAATCCAAAAACATGGATTCCAGGTAAACTGAATGCTCTAAATTGCCCCATATAGTGTGTTTTTGTGTGTGTGGATGTTTGAGTGTGTACCCAGCAACAGATTGGCACCCTATCCTGGGTGTATCTGCCCACCGCCCGAGATGTTCTCCCCTGGATGGGCATAGTAGAGGAATAAGCGGAAGATAATGGATGGATAGATGAATGAATTAAGGGGAGCACAGTGGCTTAGTGGTTGGCATGTTCGCCTCTCACCGCTGGGGATTCCTGGTTCGAATCTCGATTTCCTCCCCATGTCCGCGTGGGTTTTCTCCGGGTTCTCAGGTTTCCTCCCACAGTCCAAAAACATATATTCAAGGTAAATTAAATGCTGTAAATTGCCCTTCATAGTGTGTGGATGTGTGAGTGAGTCTGTGCCCAGTGATGAATTGGCACCCTGTCCTGGGTGTATCTGCCCAGCGCCCGAGATGTTCTCCCCTGGATGGGCATGGGGAACATTATTGCAACCCTAGTAGAGGAATAAGTGAAAGATAATGATGGATGAATGAATTATGATAATGTACTTTTTTTCCCTAAAGTGTTTTTTTTACTCTTTGGTCATGGAAAACAAAAAAAACCAAAATTATTTTGAACATGCATGTATACTTGGCATTTGATCATCAACTAATGAAATATGTTTTTGAAAAAACGGTCAATAAAAAATACTTTTCTAAACACTATAAAATGTATTTCTGATGATCTTTAACTGTATATTCTCAACATGAACATGTTCAATCTATTGCAAAAAACATTTGACACCAAAAAAACACAGATAATATACCGTCTAGATGACCTTATTCATTACATAACCTACTGTGACAAACATTTGTGACCAACAGCATAAAGCAAGGCACAATAGCATCCACGCTAAGAGCTTAAGTGCAACTGTCGCATAAAAACTCCTGCATACAAAAGAAAGCAGCCATTGATTTGCTGTCCACTGTAGTGACCCCAATGCGTAAAAGGGGTTAAATACCCATGTTTTATTTTTTTACTTCAAGCTGAAGAGAAATCATAAGTGAGGAAATGTATGGTGCATTCAAGTCTAATTCTGTGTAAAGTTTTGTCGCTGAAAACAACGGCTTAAAATATACACACACAGATTCACACACGGCGAGACAATGTCTTAGCACAATTGAAAAGGCTAGACAAAAAACCTTGAAGAAAATAAAAGATGCTGCTATAGCAACTGTTTGTGCGACTACCTCTCTAATACCCACCAGTGTGCTGTGAATGCAATCGAACAAAAGCGCTAAAAGCTTTGTAATTCCTATTAAACCTTCTTTGTAGGTAGTTTTGCTCAAAAGAGTACCAACTTTTTGCTTTAAAGCACTTGAAGCTGTGTATGAACTTGGGTTAAAGGTTCAGAGATTTTTCTGAGAGCAGCCACGAATGCAATAAATCCAAACTATTTATTCGGTTTAAGTCCTACTAGAAAAGCCCCCATGTTTTCATCTAAATTCAAATAAATCATTTCTAATGACGTCGTTTTGGACACAATGGGTTTTAAACTAGTCGTTCTAAATGTTTCCGGTTCCAAACCTGTACTTTAAACTGTATTTACTTAAAGTTTGTATATATCTTTGCTTTACCAACATTTAGATAAGGCAGCGTTGACTAGTCGTTTTCTTATGTAGTGGATTTTAGGGGATTGAAGAACAAACGCAAAGAAACTTTTCACGCCTTCTACATTGAAAGTGTTCAGGTCAAGTGTGTGTATTTATCCCCGAGTTGCTTTTACGTCCATCATATGTTAAGGTATGGCGTGGCTATGGAGGAATGTGTATGCTGTGCAACCGGCTTCTTCTCACTCCCACACAATCATAAAAAACATACCACATGCACCGGCATCCTGGCATAAAACCTCATGCATCACACCCCACCCCTCCACACAAGGCCCTGAAGGCACTTTGGCCAGAACCCAATTCCATCAGACGAGAGATGTAGAAAAGAAACAGAGGAATGTGTTTTAAATCTCAGCCAGCATCTGTCATGTATTATCATTTCACATAGCTTTTTTTTTAAAGCTTTGTTTGTAAAGTTCTCACTTTGATTATTCTTAATCGTCCTCACATTAATGTTTCCAAAGTCCCTCCTTAATAAGTCAAATAATCCTGATGACTTGAAGTTGATTTGGCGATTCGGAAATGCATGACAGCTCGTGGATCTAAACCAACATTTAAATCTGAATGTGTGTGAGCAGGCTGTTTGATCCTTCACAGCAGGTGTTAACGGCTCCGAGCTTGAATTTCTTCACGGAAACAGCCATTGCAGAGAATAGCTCGCAGTCCCACCTAGAAACTAATAAAAAGATCAAAAATTCCCCTTTTAGGTTTTTTAAATGGTGCTGCATTTACTGTAAGACGGTCAAGAATGTATATTTAGAGACATTATTAGTAATTCTAATATACGGACATATACTATCGGCTTTTAAATTACAAAGCTGTGTGTTAAAATAATCACTGAACACAAATTAAGTACAAATCATGGTCAGTTCCACAAACCTTACAGATGCATTTTGGTGTTTTGTGATTACAGACTGTTGTCAGTTTGTTTCTCTACTTACTTTTTAGGTGTCATTAACTCTTAAAGGGGCAGCATGGTGGCTAAGTGGTTAGCATGGTCACCTCTTGGCGCTGGGGACTCCCTGCTCGAATTCCAATCTGGATGGAGTCATGTCCTCCCCATGTCCGCGTGGGTTTCCTCAGGGTTCTCCGGTTTCCTCTCCCAGCCAAGAAACATTGATTCAATGTAAATTGGCTGCTCTAATAGTCTGTGTGTAAGTGTATTTACCCAGCGCTTGAGATGTTCTTCCTCCTATGAAGGATTAAGCGGAAGGTAATGAATGAATGAATGAATGATTAACTCTTAAGGTTTTCTAAAGTTTAGGACACTCCTGACAGAAAGCTCGTCTCATAACCATACATTTTTGGTTGGTGGGTGATTCTCAGGCCATTATAAAAGTTTTTTTAAATGAAGGACAAACAATTAGCACTCATTTACATTTGGTCATTTAGCAGATGCTTCGATCCAAAGCGACTTAAAAAATGTTGGGGTCAGAACACAGGGTTTTACACAAAATCCCTGGAGCAATTAAAGTTAAGGGTCTTGCTCAAGGATCCATATTGGTAACTTTAGTGGACCTGGGATTTAAACCCCCAACCTTCGGATTGCTAGCACAAAAACCGAACCACTGAGCTAGCACACCATCACATCAGTGTCTAAGATTCATCCAACACCTAATAAAAGGTTTGCATTCGTTTACAAATGTGAATTTTATCAATGAAGCAAGATATCAAAGTCATAATAACAAATGCATTTGACATACTTTCTGAAAGTATGTATACATTCTAAAATATTTGATCTTTTATATCATATTTATTTCATCACTATACAGGAGCAATTTAGAGCAGCCTTGTGATCATGTCGAGTCCATGTTTTTGGACTGTGGAAGAAAACCATCACAATCATGAGGAAAACATGAAAACTCCACCCAGATTGGGATTCAAACCTGGATCCCCAGCAAAGGGGTGTAAACGTGTTACATCAGCGCTTCACAATGTTTATTAAGGTATAATTCATTTTGCAATTGTTTTTTCTGTTTATTCTAAATGTTCAGTTGCTTTAAATTTTTTATTAGCGTCAATTAAAAATGCATCTCTATACTTTTAAAGACCTCTAAGTTCATTTGTTCACTGTGAATGCAGAGAGAAAAATGACGTTTATCCTATTAATTTGTTCTAAAGCACTTGTATGAATGTAAATAATAATTATTGATTTAAAAATATACTACTACATATATTAATAATAATAAATCTGGCATGAAATATGGACCATCAAAATGGAATTGTCTACATCATGCACGTTCCATTAGCATAACATTTTATAACATTTTATTATTCAGCACCTGGGTGTGCACTTTTCTAAAACTAAAATGCAGACATTTTATCTGGTATTGTTGTAAATGATGTGAGTTTATTTATTCTTTTAGTAAATTTAAGTAAATGTTCACTTATTTATTTTTCGTTCTAACTGCGATATGTGAGGTATTTTAAATGGTGCATTGTTGCTGCACAGCTTAAGGGCCTTGGCTCCAGTTACTGTTTGGAGTTTTATTTTTTGAACATAAATTTGCATGCATGTGTTTATAGTGTGTTGCTCCGAACCCCAGAAAATGACCATCATTGCCATTCATAAACTTAAACGTGAGTCTCTAAGTTGTTTATGTAACTACAGGCAGCATAAGATTTCTGAGAAATAAAACTAAATGTAAATTTAAATGCAATTATTTTTAAAAATTCACATTTTTAGAGTTTTTAGTATTATTTAGCTACATAACGAACATATTTGGAAACTGGTGTTCATCTCTCTCTCTCTGTGCATGTTTGTGTATGTGTATGTGTGTGTGAATGTGTGAATGTGTGAATGTGTGTATGTGTGTATGTATGTATGTATGTATGTGTGTGTGTGTGTGTGTGTGTGTGTGTATGTGTGTATGTGTGTGTGTGTGTGTGTGAGAGAGAAAGAATATGATTGTGTACTTATCCAAGTGCCACTGCTGATTAACTCTTTCATCAGGTCTTTTCTCTTCACTCTTTCGTTTTCTCTTTCTTGCTTTCTTTCTTCCTTTCCAAGAAATGCAGGCCTCCTCCACCCTGTTGTTAATTGCAAAGTGAACATTTAAACAACACCTTTCATATCTTCAACTTCACTTTACAACTTACTTCGGCAAGTTTGCCGATGTGCATGTTATCATATGTTAGATGATCTGTGTAGAAAGCATCAGTTCTGCAAAAACTTTTAACAATGTGACGAGCATTCCAGTTCACAACTGCAACCTTCTCTTTCCTCACTGCTGGAAGTTGCAAAACTCATAAGAATACACTGGAGCATCTACTTTTCAACAAATGATTTAAATATGAGCCAATATAGAAGTATATTTATCTGTACAGATTATTTGGTCAACGGAAACTGTATATTTAATACGGCCAACACTTGTTTAAAAAAGGCACACTTATGCACAATTTGTTCAAATTAATTACCATTAGATTAGGATTGATGCTATTTGTCCAGCTTTGGATGACATTTTCAGTTTTTGTACATGTAGATATATAAAAATACGTTTTTAAAACATTTTGCATAGAGATAAAATGGATTTAGCTAATTGTGCATAAATGTGACTTTTTACAATAAGTTTTGGCCGTATTTATTTAATTGTGTGTGTGTGTGTGTGTGTGTGTGTGTGTGTGTGTGTGTGTGTGAGAGAGAGAGAAGAGAGGTATTTAGATGATTTCAACTCTTCAAATCTTTGTGGTGTCTGACCTTCTACACACACACTGACACACACACACACACTGACACACACGCACAGGCACATGAATTGAGAAAAGAAAGGCTTATCAGCTTCAGAATCAGCTGCCCTTTGACACTGTAGAGAGTTTCAGTTGGGCAGGCACTAAGCTGAGTGGAGAAAGCAGGGTTAGCTGAGCTAATACAAGACTACGGGGCTGAAACTGGATTTACATAACAGATTGCTGTAAGAAAAGCAACAAATAGTGTAAGGAACAGAAGTACGTTGGTAGTATAGAAATGAAAATGACATACGGTATTGTAGAGATAAAGTACAATGAATATAATGAATATATTTGTGGGTTGGGCGGCTCGGTGTCTTGGTGATTAGCACATTCGCCTCTCAGCGCTGGGGATTCCCGATTCGAGTTTCCATGGTCTCCTTGTGTCCATGTGGGTTTCCTCCGGGTTCTCCGGTTTTCTCCCACAGTCCAAAAACACGAATTCCAGGTAAATTAAATACTCTAAATTTCCTTGTATAGTGTGTTTCTGTGCAAGTGAGTGTGCCCTATGGTGGATTGGCGCCCTTTCCTGGTTGTTTCTGCCCAGCGCCCAAGACTTTCTCCCATGGATGGGCATGGGGAACCCCACCGCCACCCTCATAGAGGAATTAAGTGTAAGAAATGATTGAATGAATGAATTTGTGGTCAATTATTTAATAGTATTTGTGTGAATTTGAGTTTTCTTGTTCATTGATTAAAAGATTACACAATTCTGTAGTTTGCACATCCGCCGTTCAGCGCTGGGGATCCAGATTAGAATCCCGAATCTGGGTGGAGTTCCCATGTTTTCACAATGTCTTCTTGGGT
>JAOUQT010240679.1:0-29146 GCA_025769995.1 Xyliphius kryptos | reverse complement strand
CCCAACCAAGTTGGGATACTTGTAAGTCGCTTTGGATAAAAGTGTCTGCTAAATAACTAAATGTAAATGTAAATGTATTTAACAGAAGTGTGCTTGACTTGGGAGTTACACTGTTGTTCAAGTGTTCCCTTTTATTTTTTTTGAGCAGTCTATGTAACTCTTCCAGAGACACGCCATAAAACAACCCAAGTGCTAGGCTAACATAATGTCTAATTATTATGGCACACAGTCTAATTGTTAATATGTTACTATAGGGGTGTAATGGTACACAAAATGTATAGTTTAGATCACACTACGGTATGGACCCCACGGTTCAGCAGGGAATTCAAAAGGCTTTATAAAACATAGTTTTGGTCATTAAATCTGACTGGCTGAGCTGTTTGTCCAGCTGTGACATTGACAATATCTCTGACCGCTTCACATTCAGATCAATACATTGTAACCATTTTATAAAAGCAATAAGGATGTTGTGCATTATTGTGGGTAAAAAAAAAATTATAAATAAATAAATAAAAAAAAAAAAAAACTAACATAGAAAAGAGGTGTGACTGTATGTCGTGCCTAATCACCACCTCTTTCCGGTGACTTATTCACAATAGTGCACGCTCACTTATGCCTTGTTGCTTTAATACAAAACTGGATGACCTCTCAAGCAATTGCAAATTGAATAAAATATTATTAAATAAGGTTTTAGTTTTTTTTTTTTTTTGTTAAACATGAACTTATTTGCTGCTTTAACTAAAAATAAATACCTGCAGTATCTAAGCTTATCTTAAGCATACAATAACAAAATGGAAAAAAAAACTGTTCAAAAACTTCAGTGCACTAGATTTCTTTACTGTGACTTTACAGTAGTACATAACCTAAACTATATATGAACAATAAAAATGTTTTTTAATCATTAAAAAAATGATAAACAAATTTTTTAATGATTCAACAATAATTTGAGGGAATCTTAGCAATCTTAGAAAACTGTAGTGCATAATCTCAAAACCAAAGCAAAAATTACAAATCAGATGTCACTCTTTGCATGTTAAAGTCACCAATTGAATAGCAGTGTTCTAGGCAGCTGGTACTGACTCAGGGTTTTTTCTCCGTTTCCTGTGGTTGATATGTATGCCCATAACTAACATCAATTGTTATAGTGCACAATAAACTTTGCATGTCTTGGGTCAGTTTCTTTAAAGACTGGTACTCATCGTTAAAAAGCAACACACTGTTAAAGTTACAATTTCTTGGTATTGCATGCTAACCGTGCATTTTAGCTTGCTGTGTGAAATGAGCCACCTGCTAGCACCTCTATTAGGTGTGTCGGCCAAATTCCCACCTAAATAAAACATGACGCACGGAACCCAAAAACACAGCCTAATGTTGTAATTAGTTTTAACTTTACATTCGCTTTCATCAACACCAACTTTCCAAACAAACCACATTAACACGCCCAAGTCAATCCGGTAAAACCTACCGCCTGACATGCATTTGAAAGCACCATAGGGTACAACTCTCCTCTCTCCTTGTAACTTTGCGTAATGAACCGGGTGGCCCGTACTAAACGGTTCAGTACAAATACATGTGCTGTTACACCCTGCAGCGACATCACAGTGGTGTGCTATTGTATTACAGGTATTTAGTCTATTTTTTATGCTTTAAGATAAGCCTTTATTAGTCTCACAATGGGGAAATTCACAAATTATATGTAATTTACATGTAAAACCACAGAATTCTAAAATACATACTTCATTTTACAATGACTGAACAACATTAAAAAGGTAAATACTTATTTAAAAACAAACAAACAGAGGAGCTAAAGATTATAAAAAAATAAAAAAGAGAAATATTCAAAAACACAAAATCTGTTTTATTGCTTACTTGTAGACAGTACCAAGCTGAATATAATGAAAGGCATCAATTTTCATCAGAAGTCCCTAAAGTACAGACAAAACACATTATTTAAAGGAACATTATCTCTACTATGCAAGCATTTTTACTAATATAAGGTTTTTCTTTTAAAGAAAATCACACAAATTACCTTTTGAATATCATAATGAAGCCCACGGGTTGCAAAGTTGGGAATGTATCTGTATTTGTTGATAGCTTGAGGATACTACAATAGGACAGAAATCAAAATCAGTCAAAATAAAAGAAAAATTGATTTCTTGGAATTGATTATTGGAAAGGAGAAAACATTAAATCAAATAAAATGGCAGACCTTGTAGTGGTCAATGAGGAACTCTCTGGCTTTGTTGTAGATCATTTCATTAAGCGAGTCGGAGTACAGTGCCAGGGTGTAATCATAATCAAAGCCATAGATGTCCACCTCCTCCAGACTGACCTCATTGTTGGCATAGATAGTGGAGGGATTGAGCAGGTTGCAAACTCCAGGTGGAATCAAATCTTAAGGGGGGAAAAAAAAATGTTCACAAGGCTGATTAAAAATATTGTGATATGCTTAACATTTCATATACACATGCAATACGTTTTATTTCACATGACTGCAATTTATTTTAATAACTATAACTTGCCATCACCACTTTACCCATTACCTTATTGGTATTTTTCTACTTTAGCAATTTACATTTATTCTTTAATAGCCAAACCGCAGCGTGGCAAATGCCACATAATTGAGCTGTTCCCCAGGATAAAGTTGCAGGTTCCCATTGTGGGGTTCCTCATGCCCATCCGGGTAAAACGTATCAAGCGCTGGGCAGATACACAGAGGACTGGGTGCAAAGAACAATAATTCTTTTTGAGACGATTCATCTTTAGGGTTTGTACATTTTCATAGCTAATGAAATGCAGTCCATTGAATTCATGTCTCTGGTTAAATTCCTGCAACCACACCCCTTTCCCCTCACCAACTCCAAATACCCACTCAAAAGCTGAACCCATTAGGTTTTAAGTATAATTTAAAAAACAGAGCCCCTGTTATATAATAAATGATGAGGACAACACAACTACTAAGATTAAGTAAGATCTTTCACATCTAAAATAAATAATCTGAAAAATGAAATGGTTCCATAACTAGGTTTGTTTGCAAAACATTATAGGAAAAATACCATGAGCACATGACCGCAAATCACCTGGATAATCTACGTTTTAAATCTGCCTCCTCTGTAAATGACACCCAGATCATGTTTAAATTAAATAAATTGAATTTTTGCTGCATCCTCACTGTCCAAATCAATTGAGTGCACTTGACAACTGACAGGTCTCTGAAACTATCCCAATGTGGGCAAACAAAGATTTCAGCCATGTGATGTTTGAGAGCATGACTGTTTCTGTTAGAAGCATATTTCTGGAAAACAAACAGTTACTGGATGGAGGAATTTGTATAATTGTAAGAATTGTTTCACGTGAAGCGGTGGCCATGTTAGGAAACAGAGGGAAATAGAGAAGTGGGGCTCAAGTCGGGCGTATCCCATGGTTTGGGGACTTGGTATTTTAAATATACGGTGTGTATATAACACACACACACACACACACACACACTAAATAGGGGATTTGTAAAAACTGCAATTTCCCGCTGGGATTTATGACGTATTTTTATATAAACTGTAAAAAACAAAAATGAACTGATTTATTCAATTGGTCTGACTGAATAATAATACTTTTTGAGACATTTCCATAGCTAAGGAAATACACTCTGAATTCATGTCCCGGTTTTAGTTCCTGTAACCCCACCCCTTTCCCCTCACCAACTCCAAATACTCACCCAACAGCTGAGCCCATCAGGTATAAAGTACAATTTCAAAAACGACTTGACTAAATAAATTATGATGACAGCACCATTACTAAGATCAACATGTCTTTAACATCTAAAATAAATAAAACTGGATGAGGAATGGTTCCAGAACTAAGTTTTGACTATATACTGTTCAAAAAAATTAAGGGAACACAAACAACACAATGTAACTCCAAGTCAACCACACTTCTATGAAATCAGCCTGTCCAGTTAGGAAGCAACACTGATTGTGAATCAGTGTGCAAATGGAACAGACAACATGTAGAAATGAGAGGCGCTTAGCAAGACCCCTTCCCCCCCTATAAAGGAGAGCTTCTGCAGGTGGTGACCACACCCCTTTTCTCTGTTCTCATCCTTTCTGGCTGACGTTTTGGTCACTTTTGCATTTAGTCAGTTCTCTCACCATAAAGGTAGCTTGAGGTGGTGTCTACAACTCACAGAAGTTGCTCAGGTAGTGAAGCTTATTCAGGAGATACCAGGAGACAGGCCAGTACACCAGGAGACATGCAGGGAGAAGAACATCCACTACCTCATCAGGAACATTCCCAGGCGTTGTAGGGAGCTCATACAGGCCCATGGAGGCCACACACACTACTGAACCTCATTTTAACTTGTCTTGAGGAATTTCCATGCCTTTTTGGGATAATATTTGTGATTTACATTTTGATCATGTTAATGTTACTTTGTTCTCAACACATTCCACGATCTCCTAAATAATAATCTAGAATGTGTTATTTTAGTGTTCCCTTTATTTTTTTTGAGCAGTGTATAAAGCTTTATAGGAAAAATGACATGGTCAATCTGCCTCATCTGTAACTGATACCGAAATCGTGTTTAGATTTAAAAAAAAAAGGAAATTTCACTGTATCCTCACTGTTCAAATCAACTGAGTGCAATGATAAGTGATTAGATCAATCTGTGTAATTAACACCCACGTGTTTAAATCCCTCAAAAACAAGTCATCTGACTAAGCAATAACCGAAACGACAATCATTTACAAACACGTTAACTCGATGACAAAATATTCGACGACATTAACAGAACATTACAAAACATTAACTTATAAAAATTGGAACGATTTATTGCTGGGGGGGGGGGTCGTGCACTTTTTGAAAACAACGAAACCCTATGAACAAAAACTTTAACGTATATACAATAAACACTGTAGCAGTGTCAACATATGTCGGTAGTAGTGCTTAATTTCGAGTTTTGAGGAATTAATAGGTGCATAAAGGAGTTAAAACTCACCGTGCACGAGGCGTTTCATTTCGTTATATCGAGCCCATAAGTAAGTTTTGTGGTCGAGCTGTGGGGCGGTGGATGAAAAAGTTCGGCCGGATTGAGTGCGAGGTTCTTCGGCCTTTGCATTTCCGCCGCCGTGGTGGTGTCTGTGCGGGGCGGACACAATGCCTGAGCCTGGTGAACACTTGGCGTTTGTTCCCTCTTTGCAGCATTTCTGCTCGCTTTGTTTAGAACTCACTGGGGCGCAACTCCCGCGTAAAAAAGCAGGCATTTGTATCACCCCCGTCGCACTCTGTTTCTGTAAAAAAGCCCGACCCAAATCACTCAACCTTTTCCGCGACATTTCTGCAGCCCTGCTCGGCCACGCCGTTCCTTCTCACTTGTTTACGAAGCTGCTCGGCTCTGTTTTGAACACAGGCGACATTCATGGGGGTTGCCTCCTCCCAAGATAAGGGCGAGGCGAGTTAGCGAGACGAACCTATCAGATACGCGGTCTGACCATGATTGACGTCGGGGTCAGCCAATAGTTCGGGGGTAAATTCGTTTTCGATGAGTTAGGGATCCAAAAACCTGTTTATGTGGCAGTTCAGCCAATGCATTTTAGCTTCTGTGCTTTAGGAGACTTTTGGGCTGAGATGATTGGACATTTGCACACGTGATTGACAGCCTACATGTGCTACGTGAGAACGTCACAGGCTTTGTACATTTTGTTCTGAGTTTGTGCTGCTCGTACCCACTGAGGGTCTAATGTAATGTCGATGGGCACGTGTTTTTTTCTATGTGGCGTCAATTTTGAAGTGATAAGATGTTTTCGAAGGCTCCCTGTGTCAGAAAGATAAAAGCTCGCGTTGCTTAATCCCACATAACATACAACCCCCCCCCAACCCCACGCGTGCCTCAAGGTTTGTATGTTCAACATCTCACACGTTACACTCCTGAAAAGATTTTAAAGGAAGTAATGAGAACCAAACCTGCAAAAATGCAAATAAAAACAAGAACCAACATTGTTAGCAACATCTTAATCATATGGACATATAAACAATAAATGGATGATACAATATATATATATATATATATATATATATATATTAGTTCAGTGAGGATCTCTGAATAATCCAATGTTGACCTAAATGACTGATGATGACGATGAATAAAATCCACCTGTGTGTAATATGTCTCTGTATAAATGTGCCTGCTCTGTAATAGTCTCATAGTTCTGTTTAAAGCAGAGAGCATCATGAAGACCGAGATAGAGTCGTGGATAAGTTTAAAGCCGAAATTGGATACAAAAAGATTTCCCAAGCTTTAAACATTTCAAGGAGCACTGTGCAAGCAACCATATTAAAATGGAAGGAGTATCAGACCACAGCAAGTCCATCAAGATCCAGCCATCCCTCTAAACTTTCAGCTCAAACAAGGAGAAGACTGATCAGAGATGCAGCCAAAAGGATATGAACTGCAGAGATTTACTCTGGATATGAACTGCAGAGATTTACAGCTGAGGCGGGAGACTGTCCATTGGACAAAAATCAGTCATACACTGCAAAAATCTGGCCTTTATGGAAGAGTGGCAAGAAGAAATCCATTTCTTATAGATACCCTAAAAAAGTCTCGTTTAAATTTTGCCACAAGCCACCTGGGAGACATGGCAAACATGTGGAAGAAGGTGCTCTGGTAAGATAAAAGCAAAATCAAACTTTTTGGCCACATTGCAAAAATTATGTTTTGTGTAAAATCAACACGGCCTATCACCCTGAACACACCATCCCAACTGTCAAACATGGTGGCAGCATTATGGTTTGGGCCTGCTTTTCTTCAGCAGGGTCCGAGAAGATGGTTAAAATTGATGGGAAGATGGATGGATGGAGCCAAATACAGAACCATTGTTCTGGAGAACCAATGTGGCCAAAACCTGTTGGAGTCTGCAAAAGACTTGAGACTGGGACAAAGATTTATCTTCCTACAAAATAATGATCAAAACATATAGAAAAATCTACTGGAATGGTTCACAAACAAACATATCCAGGTGTTCGAATGGCCAAGTCAACATCCAGACCTGAATCCAATCGAGAATCTGTGGAAAGAGCTGGAAACTGTTCACAAACGCCCTCCATCCAACCTCACTAAGCTTAAGCTGTTTTTAAAAAAACAATGTGCAAAACTAATACTAAAAGTTCCTGCTGATGTTTCAGGTCCAGTGAAGCTGATGGCAGCTCCATTTCCTTAGCAAACTGGTCAAACCAGGCTATTTTTAAAACCTGCTGTGTACGTGGTGGCACAATTATCCAAGGACAAGCAAAAGTTTTCCTAGAACGGTCTCCAGAAGTCTGAAAGTACAGCGTACAAATAGTGTGCAAATGTTTCACTAGAAAACATAATGGCATTAAGCTTTGAGAACGATAAAATAAGATTTTTTTTTGTTGCCTGAGTTCTGTCATTTAGCCACATGTATATTTAAATCTATAATTATTAAAATATAAATTTAAAATGAAATTAGTCATAAAACTAGAACATCATGAAAAAAGTTGATTAATTTCAGTAATTCCCTTCAAAAAGTGAAACTTGTACATTATATTCATTCATTACACAGACTGATCTATTTTAATTAACTTTTTATTTAATGTTTTATTTTGTCTAATGAGCATGTACATCACTTAATATTTAGTTGGGGCTTCTTTAGCATAGATTACTGCAGCCATGCAGCGTGGCATGAAGCCGATCAGTCTTTGGCACTTCCCAGGGGTCATGAAAAGCCAGGTTGCTCTGATGGTGGCCTTCAGCTCTTCTGAATTGTTGAGTCTGACGTATTGCATCTTCCCCTTCAGAATATCCAAAAAAATTTCTATGGGGTTTAGGGTCGGGTGAGTTTGCTGGCCAATTAAGAACAGTGATACCATGGTCCTTAAACCAGATACTGCCAGCTTTGGCACAGTGTGCAGGTGCCAAGTCCTGCTGGAAAATGAAACGTGCATCTCCATAAAGTTGGTCAGCAGCAGGAAGCGTGAAGTGTTCTAAAACTTCCTGGTAGATGACTGCGTTGACCTTGGACCTAAGAAAACACAATATAGCAACACCAGCAGATAACATTGCACCCCAAACAATCACTGACTGTGGAAACTTAATACTGGACCTCAAGCAACATGGGTTCTATGCCTCTCCTCTCTTCCCCACAATCTGAGACATTGAGTTCCAAAGGAAATGCAAAATTTACTTTTATCACAGAACAGAACTTTGGACCACACAGCAGCAGTGTGACAATTGTTTGAAGCGTAAACAGGTCCCCAATGCAGGTTATTCTGATTAATGCATTTGCAAATTGTTGTAATCGAGAGACCTTTATATTGTCAGAGCCCTCAAAGACTTCTCTGAAGGCCTTAAAATATCTGAATTACAGACTGAGATATTCTGTCCATAAATACTTAAAGAATGGTCTGTCTTCCTCTTTTGATAACGTTTCCCTCGGTTCCACCGCTTCCAGACATGCATTTCCTTGTTAGATCATTTACAGCGTCTCAGCGTCATTGCTTGCCAGGTTTTTCATTTTTCTGCCTACGTCTTCACAATAAATTTTGCTGGCCCAGTAGCATTTAATAAATGTAGATCAACCTGTTACTTCAATCAATCAGATTTTGAGTTTTCCATATCAGTGCCTTCTAGAAAACTTACTCCACGCCAGCATATTTACACTCTCTGATTGGAGAATACTTTTCATGGGCAGACATTTTTCAGCCAATTAAAACTCATTAAAGAAATACAACCAGACTTTTACGGGTAGAGTGGAGGGGATAATGTGAGGTGCTTGGCATATAGCGATTGGGACACGAGTAAAGTGGAGAGGATAACTTGAGGCGCTTAGCGTATAGCGATTGGTGCTCGGATAGAGGGGATAATGCGAGGCACTTGGTGTATAGCGATTGGCGCACGAGTAGAGAGAAAGGGAAGACACGGAGTGCCTAACCGTAAAGCTAATGCTATAAGGCATTCTATGAGTTGCACGTCAAGAGCAAAGAGGACATCTGACTAAATGTGTCCGATCCTGCAGCACCGCTTTGCTTCCCGAAAATAGTAATGCAGACAGAATTTAAATAAGTTATCTTGCCAAATATGCAAATCAGTGAGTGACTTTAATAAAACGTGCCTGTAAAAATGCTCACCACCCGAGTGTAGAATGAGTAATGGCTAGTGACTTTATAGGCATAAAATAGTTATTGACAAGTGGATTAATTCAGACGGATCATTACCGAAGACCCAGGTGTAAAATGCATGGCCGACCACTGCGTTTCATACTAGCAAATAAGCACAAGACCCAATTTTTGTTCATTCGTATATTGTTATTTTAGTCTGAAAATGTACAAAAAAAGGAAAAACCACACGGCCATTTAATTAACAACTCAGATCTTGTAGGCTATCCAAAGTATATTTGCACATGATATAAAAAAAGCTGTATTTGATAAACCATTTACTTACAAAAGACAATTTCGACTGAAATGCAGACGTTATTTCGAACAGGGCCGGAACACTGCAGTGTGATGTCATATGAAACATAAACCAATGTTTTAGTTAAATGGCATGAGGTGTAACATTTGGTGTAAAAACTGTGAAGAGTGTAATGATCCAAAATAAGCAAATAAAGGACTGCATAAATTCACATTTAAAGATCATTTGAAATGTTTGTTAATCTTCCTTTTTACTTAAAATAAAATATGGTAACGCTATTAAAACAGTCTGGCTATAGCTATTAAATCGGTCTCAAATCACTGTCGTAATGGCCAATTGTTTTGGGGGGTGGGAGGATGGTGGACAGAATTACAACACATTCGAATGATGATTTCCGTAACTAAATTCACAATTTTCACACGTCTCGCTTCCATTTTCCCAGCAACACGTGCCATCACCAGTGTGTGAGATTAATGAGGATTTATAAATGTGAAGGTGAATTAACATTGCTGGTTGTACTCTTTCAAACAATTACTACAAGATTTACTTAACCGTCTCTAATTTTGGCAGCAAGAGCAGAGTTTTCCTGACGAATAGTCTTGTAGTCTTCCAGAATTTTTTCTAGATTACTTACGGTCTTTTTTCCATTTTCTGTATCAATCTACAAGAGATTAAACAGTGCATTAATGTATTTCACCACAATGCAACCAAACTACCACCATGCAGCTTAATAATTAAATATTCAGTAACAAATGTGTTTGAAACATGGAATGCTATTTCCGACACCTACAAAAACATGAAGAAATATGCATTTGGCGTCCCCTCAATCTTCGGATCCACATATGTACACTGCTCAAAAAAATAAACACTAAAATAATACAGCCTAGATCTCAATGAATAAAATGTTTCAGTTGAAAATCTTTAGTAGATAGTGGAATGCGTTGAGAACCAAAATAAACATGATCAAAATGTAAATCAAAACGATTATCCCATGGACGTTTGGATTTGGAATCCTACTCAAATATCTGCTCCATGCTCTGGATACTGTGCTGACAGACACAGCAAACCTTGGCATTGATGTGCCACCATGAATAAGCTGCACTACCCAAGCAACTTGTGTGGGTTTGTAGACACCGCCTTGTGCTACCTCTATGGTGAGAGAACTGTCAACAAGCAAAAATGACCAAAACATCAGCCAGAAAGGATGAGAACAGAGAAAAGGTGTGTGTCTCCTTTATAGGGGGAGGGGTCTTGCTAAGTGCCTCTTATTTCTACCTGTTGTCTGTTCCATTTGCACAACAGCAAGTGAAACTGATTCATAATCAGTGTTGCTTCCTAACTGGACAGGTTAATTTCACAGAAGTGTGCTTGACATGGAGTTACATTGTGTTCCCTTTATTTTTGGAGCAGTGTAATATTGATACAACACCCCTGGGGCAATGAGGGTTAAGGGCCTTGCTCAATATGCCACAGTAAACAGTGGACTGGGTGAACTCTGGATTTGAACCTCCAACTTTTTGATTGCCAACCCAAGACTCCAACCGCTGAGCTACCTTGCACACAGCCGTGAATCAGGTATTAATTTTAATAAAATATTTATAGGTAGAGGTGTTTGCTGTAGCCCAAAGTTTGTGGTAGTGTTGCGGTCCACCAGGCCTTGGCTGAGTGCAGATGGGCTCTCACCTGGCATGTATTATGCATTTATAACAAAGTGTGTGAAAGCTCACAGCCAGCACTGTTAATGCTGGGACATTTCATTGCGTGGTCACAGGTTGGCAGGTCTGGGTTTCATGTGTTAAGTACATCACACACTATGCGGTACACAGGATACAGCCAGATTAACATGATGCTTGCTTTTCATTTTTACCTTTTTGGCTGGGCTTGGAGCTCCACAACTTAAGTGTTTATATTTCCTGGTCATCGCTGGGGCACTGTGCCTCCACCATGCAGGTGCAGTGGCAGTGTAATACAATAAGCCATACCTTTTCCCAATCAAAGTTTAAGAGTGAATATAGTGCAGTAAACAACAAAAAGCATAACCAGAGGGCTGCAAGCCGCACGGCTAAAGAGAATATTGTCTTCCCCCCACTGTCTGAGAACAGTCAGCTTAGCTATTCCATGACTGAGTTGGAAGAACCTTTTATGCTTCTTTAATTTGAAAAATATATACTAAATGTCTGTTGTTTTCAGTTCCACTGATTGTATAGATGGACTTTGTGGTTCTTTAAGTACAGACTGTAGTCCGTCTGTTTCTCTACATAATTTGTTAGTCCAAGTGGATCAGACTCTTTTGTTCTGTTGAACAAAACAACAGTACACCTCTTAAAATATGTGTCTGATCCACTCATACCATCACCCAGCACTCTAATAATACCTGCTCTAAGCAAGTAAAAGGGTCCAACAAAGCCCATAGAGGAACAGGACAGCATACAGAATGTAACTGTAGAACTACAAAGTCCATCTACAGGATATGACAAGTGGAGGAACATGAGCTGCTGCTAATAAAATGGCCGGTTAATGTAGATACGTTGACGCAAATGCACAGAAGTCGGACTGGCATGCCACCTGATGTAGTTTTTGTTGTAGGAGTCATGTGCTATCTGAGGTAACACTATCCTGTTATGATGGATATGTATATTTTATATTGCTTTAGTCATGTCTACTTCAGAGCATTTTATAAACTAGTATTTGTTACGTGTTCTTTTCCAACTTGTGCGGTTCACTCTGGCAACATTTACCACCATGTCATTCACATTAAAGATATAAGTCTGAAACAAAGAGTGCGTGTCGAGTAAATAGTTGTTTTTTGACATGGCAGAATTTATATTTTAGATCCATGAACACAGGATGCAAGCTATTCCGAACCATACTGCCATCACAGATGTGCTTTTTACATCACTTAGCAACAGACAGCTGAACCGGATAGCATGGAAAATACAGATTTCCATCGGAATTTTGCAAATGATAAGGCTTACATTAGCAGTTAAGCCACGTCAAACATAAATATTCAAATTTTGATTAAATACATATAAATCTGTTTTTTTATATTGTATGGTGCAGTACAGGGTTCTGTATAGCTATAAATATTAATGCAAACAAGTTATTCATCTCACAGTGAAGGACAAAGCAAGCACAGAATACAAAAACGAATTACTAAAACACAAAATTAGAAATACAATGCAAGTGGACCAAAAAAAAAAAGGAACACTTTTTATGAATTCGGTATTTGTAATGCATTATAAACACATTCATAAGGTTTTATAAATTATTCATAATGTTTTATAACACTCATCACAAGCCTTTGTTAATGTACATACATGTTCATAACACACTCAACATGTTATACGAACATGCTATAAGGCTCTACAATACAATGTAACGTCAATTAAGAAAAATGTTTTATGGCTGTTTATTGTACATACAAGCATCATAAGGCTTTAAAACGTTTGTGTTAAACGAATGGGTAACGCTTTGCCTAAATCCGGTACTCATAATGCATTATTAACACATTTCTAAAGGTTTATATAGTATTCATATTGCTTTATAATACTTGTCATAAGCCTTTATTAATGTTCATAGATGTTTATAATCACAAAACATCATAAATTATTATTACAACAAGCCACAAGCTTTTATAACACAAAGTGACATAATGCATTATACATTCTGTTTTAACTGTTCATCAACTTACAAACATCCAAAGCATCAAAAGTTTAAATAAGTTCATATTGTAATACTAAACATTATGTCACTGTGTTCTAAAGCCTTATGTCAAATTGTTCTAACAATTTTTGACTATGATCATAAACATCTATGTACATTAACAAAGGATTATAATGATTTTTAGAAAGTGTTATAAATACTTAATAAAGTTGTATGAATTCACTTATAACGCATTATGAATACAGGATTCATATGAGTGTTACAAACAAGTTTAAAAATTACGTTATAACTGCTCAGAACTGCTAATGAAAGTTTATAAGCCTTCATATACTCACTGGCCATTTTATAAGGTACAGCTTATTATTTCTTCACCCACTTACAATGCGGCTTCTGCAATTACATTATGTTGTCTATCTGTTTCTACAGACTTTTGTTGGGCCACATTATTCTGATAATCAGGACCCTTACAGAGCAGGTATTATTAGGGTTGTGGATGATGGTATGAGTGGCTCAGACACCTGTATGTTCTCATTGGTGTACCATTCTCTGTCCAGTGGCACTGCTGAGTCTCATCCACTCATGACACACACACACACACACACACACTCACGCACCACCTCCATGTCAGTATTACTGCAGTACTGAGAATCAACCACTACCCTAATACCTCCTCTGTGTGTATCTTGATTATCAGAGAACATACTGGAAAAGCCCAACAAAGTTTGTAAAGAAACAGACGGACTACAGTCTGTAAAAGTTCAACTACTATATAATTATATAACTACTATATTATAATTTGATATAGTTTACATTAAATGTACCATCTAGGTTTTATGATTGACTGCCACAGGGTTACATATATGTTTTACAAGATAGAAAAGTATCTAAGAGGAGCCAAAACAGTGACTGGCATTGTAATTCTAAGCAACAAGTAAAATATATAAACAAAATTATGGAGACACCTACACATCATGCCTGCAGGCATTGTTATGACATCCCATTTTAAGTCGCAGCTGGAACATCTTCCAATCTTCTGGGTAGCTTTTCTGCAAAATTGTGGAGTGCATCTCTGTTTCTCTGGGAATTTATGCCCATTCATCCGCAAAAGCAGTTGTAAGGTCCTGACACTGATATTGGAGCCTGGCTTGCAATTTCAGTTCATCCTGAAGGTGTTTAGTGGGGTTAAGGTCATGATTCTTTGGGGGTCAGGAACGTTTTTTTCACACCAAAATCACCCAGCCATGTTTTATGGACCTTTTTATAAACTGGGACAGACTTACTGAAACAGGCAAGTGTCTCCACAAAATAGAAGAATACAGATGTTCTAAATGCATTGCCAGCATGATCGTATACAGGCGTTATACTGACAAAATATTGTCTTACCCATTCAAATAATTTAATTTAGGGCTTCCATGGACAAATCGGTGTATAAAATGAAAAATCAAGCAGCACCTAGAGATCCAGACAGCATTTACAAATAATTGTAAAAGAATCAGCTTGAGAAAGTGTAGATAGCTTTATGAAGTGGGTCTCTATGGTTAAGCAGCTGCATTACTACTCACATCACTAATTACAATGTAAAGCATTTAATGTAGTGGTGTAAAGCATGCCACTACTGGACTCAAGAGTAGTGTAAACATGTTCTCTGGAGTGGTGGGCCATGCTTATCCAGTGGTTTGGTGATTGCAGGGAGAATAATATTTGTAAGTGGAACATGAGGTTAAAGTGTGAGTTTGGTTTTTACAAATTGTTTTCAGCCAGTTAGTTTCAATGAAGAGAACTCAACACTGAACATCACAAGATTTTGGATAATTTTCTGCTCCCATCTTTGTGGTAACCCCTAGTTTGAACATGACTATTCACTAGAGCACAAAGGTCCATGAAGACTTGAAAGAGCTGGATTTTAAGTGGAATAACTCAAGTTGTGTTAATTTACTGTGTTAATTTGCTCTACGTTGTTTTCAGTCAGTGGTGCCCGAAATGTACCTCAACTCACCTAATATCGAGACAGCTACACCCATCATGGTAGATATATTCGCAAACACTGTTGCTATTAAAATAACGCAGGTGGAAGGCATGAAAATAGACCATTGCTGGGATGTTATATAGCAATGAGCATCACAACATGCCCTGATCAGGGTGTAAGATAGGGTCCTTAGTGTCACATGCCCAAAAAAATAAAGAGTGTAAATTAGATTTGTGCACTTTTATTGAACTTCCTCAGTTTATCGAAGTATCGGTTATCAGGGCAGCAACATCATCTAGCAGACAATTACAATTACAACAGTTGTTTTATAAATTACAAGATCAATCTGTGTTTTATTGGCACCAGAACACCAGGAGCATAAACGTCTTTTATAAAATTGCCATTAACATCATTGTCAGCATGAGCCTTACAATAAGTTTAGCGGTCTGCAGGGAGTTATGTTGTGCACTGATGCACAGTCGTGTTAGAACATGAAGGTATCACCCCCAAACTATGGGTTTTGACAAAGTTGTGAACATGAAATTCTTTCATTTGAACAAAACACCTTTGGAATGAATTTAAATGGAGACTGTGAGACCCTCTTGTCTTACAACAGTGTCTGACCTCACAAATGCACTTCTGGAAGAAAAGAGGAGCGAATATTTATAGCAATACGGTTCATGTGGAAATGGAAATCAATAGAACCCTTTAATTCATCGATTATGATATGTGTCTTTGAACTTTTCAAAATTTATTGTGAATGATCCGTCTATTCTGAGAGTCTCGATAATATCAGGCTGTTCTCTTTGGTCGGACTCAAGTTTGTGGTCCATTTCTTTGTATTTACTTTTAGTTTAGTTGGATAGCCTCTTAAAACCATGGCAGCACCATGTTCTAAGATATATTCCACATTGTGTGGCATTGTTTTAGCAATTGGGTCTTGATCTTCCTCAACCCCTTAGTGAAAGGATATTTACTAAAAGTAACTGAATGAATGCATCTGAGAAAACTGACCAGTCTGTTCCACTGAGAGGCTAGATGCAAGTGGAGTTAGATAGAAGAAAGAAGCCAGCTAGCGAGAGCAAGAGACAACATGTTGAAGCATACCCTCATCCCATGCTGTCTCGGTCCTGTCACTGTGGATTAATATAAGCAGCAAGCCATGTTTTAAATAATATACCAGGCTTACAGATAAAACGAATAAACATATAAAAGATTCAACGACCGTGGAAGCCTGTCATAAAAAAGTTCCGCCCAGAGTGGGAACAGTGTGAGGCATGAGACCCAGGACAGACATGTAAGCGATGCTCCTCATACATGTTTGAGAGACGCCATCATAGATTTTGTAATGTAGGTCAAGCTTTCTTATACACTATTCATTTTAAGTTGCATCTTTAGGTGAATGCGGCACCCTTGGCATCTGAAAGATTAAATGTAGCTTATGAGACACCAGAAACAATTACAGGAGGTCAATCTTGGCAGCAAAATGACTAAACAAAGTGAGTGGAACGAGATCTGGCCCAAGTCTCTGTGCCTTTCAGCCATTCCTGTTTCAATTAAGAGAGCTGTCTGAGCGTTTCACATCTGCTGTTTAAACTGTCAGTCATGTAGTCAGCAGGCATCACTGTCAGACACAGAGAAAAGCGAGCAAACGTTGCCTCATCGCCACATCCAGAACATCACATGACCAAAAACTTGAAAAGCCACCGATCTGCCCCAGTGATTCCAAGACATAAATTAAAGGACTCCTTTAAATCCACCCATTCATTCATCCAGTATATTTCTCTTAATCCTATACTAGGGTCACAAGGTGATTGCATGGTGCCCTGTCCTGGGTGTATTTGTACAGTGAATGATACGTTATCCTTTGGATGGGCATGGGAAACCCTCCTATGACCCTAAAAGAGAATTAAGCGGAAGATAATGCAATGTGATTTGAAAGTCGGGTGAATTGAAGATACCCAAGTTACCAATATGTTAAAATGTGTATTAGTGCATTTGTGTTTCTGTCCTGTGATAGACAAATGACCTGACAGATATTTTCCTGCATTCTACCCAGTGAGCTTTGTAATGTTCTCCCCTACTTCCTACTTTATTTTCAATATAAGTATAGAACATACATTTTTGAAAGGCACGTTTTTGGATTTATAAATGCCCACGATATACACTGCACTGTTAGGACAACAGCGGTGCCATTGTGTTTGAATATCTCCAAATGCTGCTCCATTCACAAGCAGCTCTTCATTCGTAAAGAAACCACAGTTGTGTCTGGATTCGTCAAAACAATTGACTCGCTGCCTGTGTTCTTTGAAAACATATCAAAGGAACAATGTCAGGAGACTGAACAAGGGCCATGCTATAAACAGACTATGAATGCCTGAACAGAATATCAATAGCATCCTGCAAAAATAATGGGAATTGAGTATTACCGGGTGGCGGTGGTGTTGAGTGGAATAGGATGAATAAGAAACGAGCTAGCAGACCAAAAAAACACTTAACACTTTCTATAAATCAGGTATTCATAATACATTAGAGGTGCATTCATAATGCATTATAAAAGTTTTCATAATGCTTTATAACATTTGTCATAAGCCTCTTTTAATGTTCATTAATGTTTATGATCACTGTCATTAAAGGACATAAGACTTTATACCTAAATTTGTTATAATGTGTTAATATGAACTTGAGTCTTTGGAACTTTAGGCATTCTCACTTAACATAATGCCATTTCACTTAAAGTCAAAGTAAAGTACTAAAAGTATTAAATACAAAATGTTATAAAGTTTTATGAGACTTTCTTGCAAAATGTTAAACTGTTAAAATTTTCGGATTTTGTTATAAAGCCTTATGGCATATTCTTAGAACACTTTATACGTGTGGTTACAAACATCAATTTAAATTAACTAAGGCTTATGGCAAGTGGTATAATGCATTATAAATATTATAAAAATTTTCCCACATCCAGATTATCTACAATGCTAAAATCTTGCATCATTACATTTACATTTAGTTATTTAGCAGACGCTTTTATCCAAAGCGACTTACAAGTTTTCCAACTTGGTTGGGGTAAGAACACAGGGTTGAGACAGGACCAATGAGGGTTGAGGGTCTTTCTCAAGGACCCACATTGGTAACTTCAGTGGACCTGGGATTTAAACCTCCAACCTTCTGATTGATAGTCCAACACCCTAACCACTGAGCTACCACTCCCCATCATGATTCCCAATCCTTGGAAAAACTAAGTACTTCTCACCTTCCTATGTTTAATTGTTCAATCGATATTGCCATTAAATACAAAACCGCTCCAGTGTCACACCAGTGTTTTCCCAAATACCTACAAGGCTAGAACTTGGCTCCGTGATTACAATACTCACTGTCCTATGTTCAATTGCTCATTTGATGGCACTATCGAACACAACACCTTGGATGAATTGAGGTCTTTGCAAGTTCCTACCCAAATTGCCACAAACCTCATTCTATAATAACATGTTTATTCGAAATATGTAAATTCCAAAGCCATTACTCATTCAAAAACAAGTGCCTTTCAACTTTTACATTGTTATCCATTTTCCCCCGTAGAGTCGCACAGGTATTTCACCTTTTTTGTAATGCATTATGGGTACCGGATTCCTATCATGCACTGCTCTTAAGCCAACGCAGGGTATAGTCACCAATATGATATAACTCAGTGGCGCTTTGCACAAATCAGACAGTATGACACAAACAGGACAGTACAAAAAAACCTCCATCTTTTTGATCCTGTAACCTGAACAGGGTGCGAATGAAGAATCGTGTTAGAAAGGAGTAAAAAAAAGACATAAACGAAGGTGGGCACACTGGCTGTAAATGTTATTGTGTCATTAATCATGGTGACAGCAGACAGACTCTCGAAACCATCAACCCAGTGAATTCAGCACACTGACAAAGAGGTGGAATAAGTCTTCAAGTAAGCAGCTTCTATCGATCCGGATGAGAAAACTGTAACCGATCCTGCTGGCTCTCTGCATTTTCAGATTCCGTCAGCTGTTGTCAGTGGTCGTAAATGAAGCCAGTGATTGTTGGTCTACTGGTATTTTTGTTCGTCTATTTACGGAATAAAATAAATCTACTAAATATTAAGTATTTAAGATTCTGTGCTGTGAGCCGTCAGGATTGGCAGCGTGTTACTTATGTATTCTATTACAAGCTTTTTTCAAAAAGGTTTTACACCTGCCCCAACATGGTGTCAGTGTAAATACACAATTTAAATAGCAATGGATTGAAGTGGATGAATGAAGTCTCCAGTGAGTGTTTTCATGTTGATTTTTTCAAGAACTGAATGCAGCATATAAAAAAAAAACATTTTTCTTTTATCTCCCGTTTCATTGCCAGCACTGCCAGCTTACAGTATGAGGATACTGTAATCTATTGCATATATTCATAAATTGATATATTTACATAATTGTTTCTTTGTAGATGAATAAGTCTCGGGGGTAGCACCGACGAGGCTGTGTGTAGCATGTCATCCTAGCAAAAATGTCTGGATGAAGAGTTAGAAATCATCCAAAAACATATACATAAATTCAACTGAGGTTTCAGATGTCTTCTACCAATGGCTGTGGCTTTTCTTGTGAGACTGAATACTTCCCCACTTCAAAAAAAGCAATGACGAAAAATTTTCATTGTGTTATATATAATAGCAATATATAACGGACCATCATTCTGTTGTCCGAATATTTTGCCCATATTTGGTTAGCACAAGTCTTGAAAGCAAAAATTTATATTTATCCAAAAATTGCTTTAAATCTTAATTTATTTTCTACAATTTATTCCACACTGGAACAGCAGGAACTGGGATTTGAACCTGGATCCCTAGAGAGGCAAACTTGCTAACCACTATACCACTCCTCAGCAATTAATTCTTTCAATCTTTAAGTCATTTATTAGTAATAATTTTGATATATTAGCATGAAAACTAATGCAACTGCTCACAGAATGAATGTGTGAGAGCGACACTAGAGTACGGTTACATTTACATTACATTTAGCTAATGCTTTTATCCAAAGCGAATTACAAGTTTCCCAACTTGGTTGAGATCAGAACACAGAACGGACACAGCACCCAGGAACAACGAGGGTTAAGGGTCTTTCTTAAGAACCCACATTGGTAACTTCAGTGGAGCTGAACCCACAACCTTCTGATTGATAATCCAACACCCTAACTGCTGAGCTACCACTCCCAGATCGAATAAGTAATAAAGAAGATGGATATGACTCAGGTATTTTAACAAAACATACATGGGCATTAAAAAATATAGGGCCCCATGAGACACCCAGTGCAAAACATGACACACAATGCTCATTGCTGTCTTACAACACGACAACAATCTATTTTTACACCTTCCGCCCTTGTCATTTAAATAGCAACGCTGCTTGTACATATATGTACACCGATGGGTGCGGTGGTCCAAACATTAGGTATGTTCAGGTTTATTTCTGGCATATTGCTATCTTGGTGACAGAAAACACAGGTGCAGTGCTGACTAAAAACAATGTAGACAGACATTAACAATTACACGTTTATAGCTATCTTGTCAGTAAATCATCAACACAGCCACATGCGCATCCGCTTGTTAAACTCACTGTTTAAAGACTTACTACATTTATTTTTACTGTTTGTATACATTAATCTGGTTAGTTCACTTAAACTGGACAACCAACTGGAATTCTTTGCAACACACAGGGCACACACAAATTTGACCCTGAAGGACAGTAAACATGAAAGCTGATTTATAGCAGTGCAAAAACGTTCTGCAGAAAAAGAATAGGTCCTCAGATGTACTGCAGAATTGCGTCTTTGTAATCGACAACAAAGCACAACTTTTGAATACCTAATCAAACGAGCACAAAACCAGCGAGCATCAGGGTTCAGCCGTTTCTGGCTCTGTAATTTCCTCTCACCCTGCTTATCCCTTGCTTTTGAACAGTATGGCAAGTTCAATAAAATGGCTATTGTGCAGTCCAGGGCTGGTTAAAGATGTTCTTTCTGTGCTGATCTCTGGTAGCTGCCTACGTCATCGTGCATTTGTCTGATGTCTCCTTTTCCTTTTGTGAATGCAAGCAAAAACTATCAAATACTGACCCGTTATGATGACAAAGAAAATCTTAGAGATGTACAAACGTGCGTGAGGCAAACGAGACCACTGAGAAGGGAGAGGTGAGTGTGGCCAATAGTCTTCAGAAACCTGGACAGCTGCGACAAGTGGAGAAGCAGAGAACTGAATTTGGTTAATTGTTGTAGCAGCTGCTACCCACTGCTGTTGCAGAGTCCTCCTTGGCTAATGCATCTTTGCAAAGTGAAGCGTAAAGAACATACATATTGTACTGTCTTATATATCCTTAAGGCTGGACATCCCTGGTATTTTTACCTTTTCATAAAATGCTAAATCATGTTAAAATCAGTTCGCAAGTTGCGACATCACGTCTACCTTCTACCTGGTTGCCACGTACAACAACGCATGGATTTTGCACATAGATCTTCACTTTTTCATGTAATGCAGTATGCATTATGTTATACTCAGTGTAGTTAGACGAAGTAGTTCACTAAATAATTGTTTTTCATTGTAAACTGGAACACTGAACTATTGATCATCCCCGAAAGCATTAAGTGTCTTAAAGCTTCTCAATCCATTTCATTCACTATTTCTAAATGGTGGAACGATCTTTCCAACACTATCCGCAAGACTGAGTCATTCAGTATCTTCAAGAAACATCTTAAAACACTTGTTATTAAAGAAAGAAAATGAAAAAGAAGGTAAAAACGGCAGCCAGATCGAGTAATGCAGGTTAGGTTTTGATGATGCTACAGTGTAGCTGGTTTTACCACTACTGACTTGTGTTGTTCTCTCATTTGAAAGTCGCTTTGGGTAAAAGCATCTGCTGAATAACTAAATGTAAACATAAATGCAGAATAACTACAGCATTGCAGAAAGCATACTTTTAAGTAGACACATTATATCCAAGAGTTAACACTTTTACATAATTTGACTGTTTTGTTGCATTACATTAAGTTATTTTGCAGCCTCTTATCCAATGCGACCTACATGTATATCAAGTTGGACAAAACACAGTGTTGGCCATACAGCAATAAAGGAT
Organism: Xyliphius kryptos; assembly: GCA_025769995.1. Lineage (NCBI taxonomy): Eukaryota > Metazoa > Chordata > Actinopteri > Siluriformes > Aspredinidae > Xyliphius > Xyliphius kryptos. The sequence continues at coordinate 6,963 of JAOUQT010240679.1, read as the reverse complement.
AAGGGCCTTGCTTATGGACCTTTATTGATACCTTCAGTGGGCCCAGAGTTTGAACCCAAAACCTTTGATTGATAGCCCCTCACCCCAACCACTGATCCACCATACCAATGTTTTAACTAAATGTTGTATGGTTATACACCAGATACACTTATTGACAACAATCTTATTGGTCCAGGCTTGAGACCAGTTCCAAAAGTGCACCAACTGAAAATATCTTTTTTGTTATAGAGATTTAGATCACTGGTCTCTACATTTAGTTAATGAATAGTTAAAATGGCAACACTTACTATGAACCCGGTATAAATAATGCATTATAATTGCATTATAAAGTTTCATAAAAATACTCATTACCATTTATATGCTTTGTAATTAGCCCCTGTTAATGAACATAGATTTTTTTTTAATCAGGTCACAACAAATTTACATAAAGCATTATTATATATACACTTGTGTGCCTTTATCTTTTTAAACATTCTTCCTTAATACCAAATGATTTCACTTCAATTTAATGTCTGTAAAGAGCATTTATAATCTTTTAGAATTTATTATGTACTAATATTCATGCAGTCACATTCAAATAGGTAATTAATAACACTATATAATGTAAGAGAGATATTAAGCTTTAAGAACAGTTATGAGCACCAAAAGTCATTTTAGGAGATAATTTAATTGAACTTAATTTAACACAAATGTCACAAAGCTTTATGACATTTGGGTTGTAACAAAAAGTTAATCAACAATTAGCATATTATAATGCCTTATTTCACTTTGTGTAATAAAGCCTTATGGCATGAGTGTTGTTATGAACATCTACTTACATTATCAAAGGCTTGTGTCAAGAAGTAAAGCATAATGAATCCTTTCTAAAGTGTGTATATATATATATATATATATAGCTAGCATTATTAATGCAGGATTTATAGAACGTGTAACCACCTTTAATTTTTTTTCAAGAGATTCAGACAACCTTCTGATACTGCAAAGATATTATGGGCAAGCAGACTCCAGATATAACAAACCATCCAATTTGCATTTCAACTTTCAATTTACAAATATTAGCATTCATGCAAAATGCATTTGGAATAAATAAAGAGGGGTGGAGAATTGAAAGATGTTTTCCTCACTGATAATCTCAGTTGGGAACCAGAGGATTTCTAAAAGGCACGGCAAACTATACATTGAGATATCATTTAGAAATCCACCTCACCATGCACTTTAACTTTTAAACGTATGATACTGAAGTGAATTCTCAACTTATACCCTTTGAAACTGAAGTGAACCAAGAGCTACTGAAGATGTGCTGTAGTTACAGCTCCACACAAAGCTTATTCAGCTTAAATGTGCATCAGGGCAAAAAAAGAAGATTACTGTTTTAAAATAAGCATTCAACCTGCACTCCGAATTTGCAGAGAGTTAGAGGAGTTGCCTTTGACTACTCTATCAGTTCATAAATCTTCCTTCCTTAAACTTTAGCAGGGTGTGTGTCTGGCTACATGGGTGAAAAAGACTAACCTGAAGTTAGTCTGTATTTACTTGATATCATGATACTTTCATGCCAAAAGTACATTTCAATTGAAAATATTCCACAGCTTTTTTGACTAGTTAGTTGTAAGTTGTTCCTAATGTTTTAGTGTACATTAATGCAGCCCATAGGAAAATATTTTTGGTCAAACGGGGATCTTTGAGGTCACTGGTAAAGTATATGTGATTTTTCTTTACAGTATCAGTACTGGACAGCTCCAAGTCAAAGCTTCAAGTCTTTGGATGAGAAATGAATGAGTTGATACTGAAACACACGTCTTTAATAAAGAAAACTTGCTCAAGGACCAACATTGGTAACATCAGTGGCCTTGGGTATTTAACCCCCCTTGAGATTGATAGCGCCACACATTTGCCACTAACCTAATACACTATTTGTGTTAGATTTTCAAGAGCTAAGAAGTCATTCACAGTATCCAGACTGTACATCTCCTAGTCTTTGGATAAAAAATGAGTAAGTTAATACAGAGACTTAATCTTATTCAAGCATCTGTGTTAAAATAAATCAACAACAAGCCAGAATTGTACCTGAACACACCTCATTGCTGGTCTCCAAGGTTCCACAATCATGCCTCTACAGCTGATTCAAAACTCTGCAGCACAACTTGTGTTTAACCAGCCCAAGCAAACACCTGGCACTCCATTACTCATCTCTCTCCATTGGCTCCCTGTAGCTGCTTGCATTCAGCACAAGGTACTGACTCTAGCCTACAGAACAATCTCTGGATCTGTCCCCTCTTACCGTCACTCAATCCTTCAAAAATACACCCCAACTTGTTCCCAACTCTAGTCATGAATCTTGCCTGGTGATCCAATCTCACCATGGTGCTAATTGTCACTCCATCGTTCACCACTGCTTAATAGCGGAACAATCTTCCCCACACTGTCCGTACATCTGAGTCATTTAGCACTCACTATGAAAAAAAATCATAAAAATCCAGATCGGATAATGACCAGGTTTTTTGATACTACTGTGTAACTGGTTTCTCCTTAACTTCTGTCTTGTGTTGTTCTCTCATTTGTAAGTCGCTCTGGATAAAAGAATAGCAACGTACCCTACAAAGATTGTAAGCTAGAAATGATACACCCTAGGAATGCATTTTCTCTACCTATATTGCTTTGACTTTACAAAAGCATTTGAAAGCAGCATTTACAAAGAAATGTTTTAGTTTATTACAACAAGCTGCCTGAAAAGCCATTCACTCACAAGATTTTCCAGCTTTAGCTCAGGCAGTCCTTTTGCTAATTTAAAGTCTTCATTGTCCAGGGACATACACACAAAAAAGATGCCATAGGTTCGATTTAAATTTCACATCATGCATGAACTATCCAGCTATTATCTGCTTTCATGCTGGCAACTTAAAAGCAAGTCCTGAGGCAGATTGAACAAGCGCTGATTACCTGCATGTTGAGGATCAATGCAAAGTTGTGTCATGCTGGGTATTGCTAAGCATACGAGTCGCCACAGAAATACAGTGGATAGTTTTTCCTCTTGGGCCACTAGAAATGTAACAAATCCTGGGCTGTTGGTGATCGACAGCGTTGGTTTTTCTGAACTAGTCTGAAGAGATTTCGGTTATAAAAATTGAGGGTAAAAACCTGCAGCCTCGGGCGTTGCTTGTCATTTATTTTCCATGTAAGCCAAATGCAACCGCCGTGTGCATCAAGTCAACTGCACAGAAACTGCCCTCTGCTACCACAAACCACATAGATGACTAAGAGTAAATAAGTCACATACTGTCAGATCTGCAGGCTGCTACAACCTTGGCATTCGCAACCAGTAAATTGTAAACCACTGAGGCTATTTGCAGAAATGAAAGAAAGACTTTTGTGAGATCATTTTCTAGGAATCTGGTATTCATTATGCAGCTCATTAAACTTTAAAGAACTTTAAAACATTGTCATAAACCTCTGTAATTGTTTATAATCACACCCAAGTATTACAACAATGTGTCATAAGGCTTTATAACACAGACATAAGATATTATATGAATTTGGATAATTTTACTTTACCTAAAGTCTATAAAGAGCATTTGTGATATTTTATTTCTGTCTCACCTTTTCTTATTATTTTCTACTTAAACCTCTTCTAGGTTTGTGTGCCTATCCAGGGAAGAGCTTTTTGGGCACTGGGCAGTTAAACCCAGGACAGAGCGCTGATCTATCGCCGGGCACACACACACACTCACACAGACACACTATTTAGAGGCAATTTACAGCAGCCAATTCATCTTGAATCCATGTTTTTAGACTGTGGGAGAAAACTGGAAAAGTAAATTCATGCACACAGGGAGAATAAACCAGTTATTGTAAAAATTATTGATTTACAGCTTTGATTAAAAACAAAAAAAATACTACAGAGTTTTAAAACTGTGTGGCAGAAATTGGAAGTAAAATGTGCTGCCATTTCCAGTAAAGCACATGCAGCTCTTTATCCACCTAAATATGTGTAAGCAAAAGAAGGATCCTTGCAACAGATGATAAGTCTTTGTGCCATAGATATAAAAAAAATGGCTCACAATTCCACTTTTCCGAAAGAATGGGAGCAAAACCATTTCCTTCACCCTGCTTTTCCAGCTATTGTTCTCCCCCATTTTCATCTTCTGACTCGTTGAAGTGTTTGTGCTCATGTGTTGTGGCAGTGGGCTGGGGATCGAAGAGAACAAACAAGGGGGGAAAGCTGCAGCCATCAAGAAGCAATCACAATTTAAAAGGGGCTGTGGGCCACAAACAAATGAAGGGCAAGCAAATAACAGTCTCTTTGAGATATAAAATGGAGAGGGGTGGATGCAAGAGAGGAAAAAGCATTACACCTATATAAAAAGCCTGGGAGGGTTTGATGAAAAGTAACCTATAGAAAAGCAATATAACTTTAGTTTACACATTTCATCAAACACCAATACATAAAAACCGAACATTTGTTTAAATATATTTACATCTATTTATCACTGATTAATACTACTGGCATGTTTGGTAATTCTTTACATAACCCAGTATTCATTAACACATTTATAAAGCTTTATTACATTGTCATAATGCCTTATGTGTCGTAAGCCCTTGTTAATGTTCATAGCAGTACATAACCACACTCAAAGTTTTATAAGAACATGCCCTAAGGCTTTATAACACAAAGTGACATAATGCATTATAAATCCTAGATTTTAACCAGTGATTTTAACAAGTGCTCATAAGTGTTTATAAAAGCTTATAAGCTCTTTTTCCAGGCACAGAGTAAATCATTGTCATTAATTACCACTGTGGAAGAGACAGCATATACACAGTAGTACATAATGACTTATAAAAGCTTATAAATGCTCTTTACAGACTTTAAGTAAAGTGTAGTCACCTTGTTTTAAGTAGGAATGGCTAAAAGTCCAAAGAATCAAAAGTTGTGTTATAAGGCTTTATGTCAAATTGTTGTAACAATTTATGACTATGATTATAACATCTATGTACATTAGCAAAGTCTTATGATAAACGTAATGAACATTATGAATACTGAATGTTTATAGAGCAGCTGACATATAGATTTTCTTAATCCCAATTGCAAAATGTTATAACAATAAGACATAAGGGTTTATAACACAAAGTGACAAAGCATTATAATATAAACTTTCTGTACTTTGATTTATTTTTTTAAATGTTCTTACTTAATGGAATATGACTTTACATATACTTTTTAATAAGCATTTAGAATCTTTTATAAGTCTTCGTGTACTAATCTTAATATAGGTCATAGATTAATAGAGGAAATAAGTAAAAATACTTTACCTAATGCCGGTAACGAGAGCTTATAAACACTTATAAAGATGAAGAGAAGCATTTGTTACTTTTGTAAACTTTATAAATCTTTATGACTGTGGTCTCTTGAATTAGTTCATGTACAGTTAAAACAGATTTTGTAAAGCATCATGTTACATTGTGCTAGAAAACCTTATAGCATGCACTTATAACACTTTATCAGTGTAGTCATGAGCATCTATGTACATTAAGAAAGGCTTTTGTGTTTTAGGGCATTGCGACTACTTTATAAAAACCTGATTTATTCCACGGCCTCAGGGATTAAATACATTTTAGCCTTAGGAGTAAACACTAGGGGAAAAGACCACGTATAACTACTGCATATAGTGAGAGTGGGAGGTGATATTGGTCTGCTGTCCTTCATCTGACAAGTTCCAACCCTTTTGTTGTTGTGTTCGATTGCCAGTGCAAGTTTTGAAACTATATCATCCATTTTGGCCAATTCCCAGCATTCATACTCATGATAAGAATGATTCCCATGTGGCGCAACAGAAGAACCCTGAAGAAATGAATAATGTAAGATCCAACAATGCCATCGCCACCAAGAGCTGGAAGGCCAAGAATAAAGTACGGCCTTGCTGTGTGGTTTAATGGAATAATAGTCGTCTATCAATTTAAGTGATTTTATGCCCCTGAATCATGGCTGTTAGCACAGGAATGTTTTGTTTCCCTCTGATAAGGCATGAATGCCAGTTCAATCAAGGACAGGGGCAGGTTTTATGTTGCTTAGAGCAAAGTATATCCAGCACTTACTCCTCCAGAATAATGCCTTTGTCATGGAATACATGAAATCACTCAAAGGTGTAAGGAATGCTCATCGGGCCACCTTTTTCCTTTTTAGGCCTTTCCTGTGTGTGTACATGCATGAGTGACTTTCCCGACATGTTAAAACTCCCATTTGCACCGGTGTCCATGCCTTTACACGTATTTAAATTATCTAACCTTAATTGGATTTCTACATTTATCTGATTATTCATATGGTCATTAAAAGCACACAATGATTCCTCAGATCAGATTAAGAAAATACAACCCAATTAGGAAATTATATACAGAGCTCGATTTCAGCTTGGTAATCAGATTGTTGGGCACATGCCTATTCGATTTATCTTTTTTCTCAATATGTGCATGCAGACATTATAGGATGTAGTTTGTACGGTCTCAGAAATGGATATTCCAGCTAAATGCACCAATTGACGAAGGCTACCTGCCACACCCGTACCACCAGGAGACTAAACAGACAAGGCAAACCCTGATTTAAGCAAACATATACACAGTAAGCAGGAAGTCCGAAGAACATGAGCATAAACATCCAGGCTGTGAAAACTGTATTACCATGGTAACCAGATGCGTGACCAACAATAATTTATACCAAAGAAAGGGGAGTGAAAAGTAGGATTTATTAACCAAAACTAAATCAATCAGCAGTAAGGACTAGTGTGTGCAGAATTATTAGGCAAGTTGTATTTGAGAGGATTCTGTTCATTATTGAACAACTAGATTCTCAATCAACCCAAACGACTCACAGCTATCAAAGCTTAATATTATTGGAAGTCTGAGTGAGTTTTTTTTTTTATTTTTTAGTTGTGGTTAGCTTATAAGGATATCTGTTTGTGCAGGTAACTA
>JAOUQT010240473.1:0-17372 GCA_025769995.1 Xyliphius kryptos | reverse complement strand
GCATTCCACTATCTACTACATAAAGATTTTCAACTGAAATATTTTATTTATTGAGATCTAGGATGTGTTATTTTAGTGTTCCTTTTATTTTTTTGAGCAGTGTATATACATATACACACACACACACACACACACACTGTGTGTATGTGTGTGTTTCTGTTTTAAACCCTCTTTAATGAGATGGCTTGCGGTTTATGCCGAGAGGTTAACTGAACTGTCTTAGTAGATAAAATTGGCTCGCAGTCCACAAACACACACACACACACACACACGCACACACACACACACACACGCACACACCCACACTCTCTTTAATTTGTTCAAAGAGACTGAATCAGTCAGTAGACAGAGTCGTAGAGAGGTAAATTCTCCTCTGTAGGTAATGTGATCTCTCTTTAAATGGTAAGAATCAAGGCTGCACTCTCTCTGTTATGGACATTAATAAAACCGCCGCAATATAGGACCCACCCAGCGAGCGGGCAGGCGAGTGAGTAAGGGAGAGAATAAACCTGCATCTTTCAATCCATTATCATCATTTTGCGCCTTTTCATACAGAACTAAAGTGGGAAAATGAAAACGGCCTCGCGATGAGCCTCCTCCCCGTAATCAGATTGGGTTCTGTGGACACGATGCACTCAGGAAGAAGGAAGAGGAGGTGTGGGGGGGGGGGAGTCCATGCCGTCTACCTGTGAATGATTAGCCAAAGGCCTCCACACACACTCCACACTCACTCCACACTCCCACGCGCCGCATTCAATCCACTGCCACCTCCTGCCGACGGGACAATATGCTCCTCTTAGTGGGGAGGCTGATTGGTTGCTGAGTCTTTCAATCACCGTCAGGGTCAATTCTTGCTGATTTTTTTGGAAGTGTGTGTGTGTGTGTGTGTGTGTGTGTGTGCTGAGGTGGGGTGCTTTCACCTCCATAAGATGCTGGTACGACTGTCACTAGAAAATCAATCGTATAATGAATATTAGATCATGATACTACAACACAAGTCAGCACTCTGCACAGTTTAGGGAAGGCCTCTTACACTCCAAAGTGGCATGGCGTGGCACATCCAGTCAAATATGCAAGTATCTGTATAGGTGGAGGTCCGAGGTCTGAGTCCCGGTTGAGGTTTTTGCGGTGTGGGTACCTCTGAGGGTTCAGGTGTATCTATAGCTCCGTCCACATTCCAAAGACGTGCTGGGGCACTAATTGCCCCCCTTATTGGATCGTGGGTAAAAGAGCCTAACTCTTTGGATATGAGGATACGAGGTTCCACGGTGAGGTAATGTTCCAATCATGGTTTCGCCACACTATAAACCCCACCCCCTCCCTCTCCTTAAATCATCTCATCTCTGTAGCCATGATAAATTGAGCGGCGCGGAAGGTCGCCGGAGCGTAAAGCCAACGTTTTCAACGTAATCAAGCGGATGCATCATCACACACCATGCCGCTGTGCCTCACCCACGTTCCATTGCATCCAAACAAACCAGTGAGCTGATCGGTTCTAGCTGCATTAAAGACCCGTTTAAGAGAGAGGAACTCGCCAAGCGCTTGTCCCGACCCGTTCCTCTTAAAGAGAGAAGTCCGGTTCAGGGGCAGGGCAGCTGGGTATTAACAGAACGGGCCGCTGGAATCTAAACGGCCTTTCCAGCGACATCCCCGAATGACCTTTATATATCAATAAGAACATCGATGCTGGAACAATTTGCAGCACATATCTGGAACAGCAGTCCTTCCCGCTCTTTGTATTCCGAATACGAGTTTGAAAAGCCCCACAGCCCTTCCTGCCGTTCAGCGCTCCTCTTTCCGTGCCTCCCACCCAGGCTGGCTGTTCGCAGACAAACCCAGATGAAATTCATTTCAGACATGAGGGAGCGATAATGCCAGCGGCTCCACTGACTCTCTGGCACAGAGCTACCTGCAAACATCACTTTCTCCGTCTCTTCAAAATTCCTTTATTCTCTCTCGCCGGTTCTGGCACGCTCGACACAACAGTTGGTTTTGGGTTCCACGGCTTGGCCGTCGTCTCTCCTAAGCCCCGGCGTGGGGCCAGCGGACTCTCGAGCTGCTCTGCTTTATTGCCCAATATGTCTGTTCAATATTAGAAGAGGGATCTTATTGGAAATGGCACGCGGCTTGACCCGATGCTAAACTTTAGCTGTTTCATAAACGCATGCCAGACGCTCTACCCAGCACGGGCAGGAGGAACCGGACCTAAGGTTTAGTTCTTGATTATGGCAGCAACTGCCGTGCAGATATTAAAGAACCTCTGGAACTTTGGAACATCTTGTATCTATTATTCTGTATATGAGGAATTCTATATAAGAGGGTTCCCAGAAATATGAAAAAAGTTCTAACGCTCGCTATCAGTCCATCAGAACCTTCTGGGATGTTTCCACAATGGCAGAACCCTCAGCTCTGCTTGACTGGGATCAGGTTCTCATTATTATTTTAATAAAGCAGTGGCAGGACATTCTGGAGTCCGGGAGACCAAAGGAAAAGTGTTTCTGCAGGGAGGTCTTCAGCTTAGGTTCTTAAGTTGCTTATCTTGTTATATATGCACGCGACGGACACTTTCGTAGATACACCGAGACTGTAGTCCATCCTAGTTTATGATCAGGACGGCTATCATACCACCACAACCATCATATGTTTAAAGGACTATCGTCCATCCATATCTGCAGGTCCTCCTTTGCCACATCCATAAACCTCCCTCGTGGCTCCATCCTCATCCTCCTTTTGCCAATATATGCATCTACATTTATTCATTTAGCAGAGGCTTTTATCCAAAGTGCTTACAAATGAAAGTACAACACAAGTCAGTAGTTAAGGAGAAACCAGCTACACTGTAATCATCAAACCTGAGCATTATCCGATCTGGTTGCTTTTTATAGTAATTATAGAAAGTGCCTCTAAAATACGTTTCATATGTTTCCTAAAAATGCCGAGTGACTCTTACAGACAGCGTTGGGAAGATCGTTCCACCATTTAACAGTGAATGAGTGAGAATTGGCACCACGGTGAGGTTGAATCTCCAGGCGAAATCCATCACTAGAGCGCAGTGAACGAGTTGGGGTGTATTTAGGAAAGATGAACTGAAGGTATGAGGGGGCAGATCCAGAGATTGCCCTGTAGGGTACTGAGTGCCTTGTACTGAATGCAGAAGCTACAGGAAGGAAGCCAATGGAGAGAGAGCGGAGTAGTGGAGGGACATGAGGTCACTTGGGCTGAACTGAACTGAACGCAAGTCGGGCTGCAGAGTTTTGAACCAGCTGTAGAGTCCTGATTGTAAAAGCTGGGAGACCGGCAAGCCAAGCATTACAAAAGTAGAGCCGGGATAGGATGAGGGCTTGGACCAGCAGTTGAGTAGCCGGTTCTGTTAAGAATGGTCTGATTTTCCTGATGTTGTACAAAACGAGTGCCAATTGTGAAACCATGGTTACATACCGAGACTGTTAAGCCATCAATTTGGAAAGTCAGGTCATGCTGGATATAGTACACGTCCTCATCACCTCCATAACTCCAAGATAACCTCTAATAACCTCCTTCCTTCTCCAGCCAAATGAGAACCACAACACTTTGTGTGTTACTTCGTTCTCCTCTTTTTCAAATGCGGTGTTCGTACCAAAAACCAAATGGTGCGTGACAGAACCTCAGACGCATACATCACACACCCAGGTGATCAGAGGTACAGGTCAAAGGTCAGCGTGCTGATCACAGAGATGTGCGCTCGCGATACAATGCGGCTCATTAATTATGCAGCACGTCCCTCGTCCCCGCAGAGCCTCATTTCTGTCCGTGCCTTTGGATTCCCAACGAGGCTCCCAACGTTTGTCTCGTTTAATCTCCATCTCCTCCACCTCCTCCTGCTCCTCTGGATATAATTAGGCCCTCGTCTCTAACATAGTCCAAACATTCTGACCCACATCATTTAAATAATAAATAGCAGCTGTGTGCCTGGAATCCCGAGCAGCGCCGGCGTGGTCCGGATGTACCGCGCACCAGTGATGAATACACAGATAGATATCAGTATGAAAGCCGTACACACCCATGTTGCCATGGAGATGGGTGACATCTTGAAGAACAGTGTCTAGCTGCTTGCTTCATGGTAAGAACCAGAGCACGAACGCAGTCCATCAACCCGTCCATCTGTCCATCCTCTCTCCAACCGTGTGAGGACCAGAGGGTCAGGACTCAACCTCATAATCCTTGTTTATCACCTCCATGATGCTGATAATTAGATCATTAGTACCAATTTTCAGATTACCCAATCAGGACACGTTCCTAATTCAGTAGAGTATGAATTATCCTCCATATCACTCGCGGTGTTCTTACTAAACTCCGGGGTCAAATGTCCCGGCGGGATCCGCAGCGCTTTATTTTAAGCAACACTTCTTATTTTAGCAGTTTTTTCCCCCATTTCTCTCAGCAAACACACGGTAATCCAGGCGAAAAATTACATCTCCTCCATCCCCTTCAGTGGAGGACGGGAGGAGACTTTAATTCCGCGGGCCTCCCGGATAATTGCCGTCCCCCAGCAAATGGGTTTTAAAGGACTGTAAAAAAACCAGGACTGTTTCGTTTTATTGTTAATGTAACAGTCGAAAAAGAGGACGGATTTAAACGGCGGCCTCCTGATTCATGAACACACACCGGCGTCCGCAAAGTCACAACGTAGGAAGCGAGGCGGAAATATAAATCCATCATGAGGCTGCAAAGTCAGAAGGATTTATTTGGTTCCTCCGGCTGCAGGACGACTTCATCATGATCTCAGTTACTGCTGGTCCTCAGAACATCCACCATCTCTATCACACACCGATCACAACCGCTGGGGCTGTGTTTAGGAAGAGAATCGGGACTGCGACTCACCGACCACCATTCGCAAAGACAGTTTGACCCGATGTGACCTTAAGGTGGTGGACAATTCTCAGTAGTGGAGGGAGGATGAACTGATGGACTACAGTCTGGAACTACAAATTCCATCTACTTGGTCAGTGAGCATTATACGTGTTCCAAATTATTATGCAAAAAGTGTTTAGGAGTGATAAGGTAAAAAAATTTTTGTTTGTCAGTTAAACTCATTGATGGTGATGTGGGTCAGGGGTCTTCAGATCACTGAAAGCAATTGCAGACCCCTGTGCTAATTAGTTTGTCTTGTGTGTCCAATTAAAGGCAAGACTACTTAAGAAGGCTGTCCACATTATTAAGCAGCCTACATTTTCAGCCAAAATGGGAAAGAAAAAGGATGTGTCGGCTGCTGAGAATCAACAAATTGTGGAGTGTTTAGGTCAAGGCATGACTACAATCAACATTGCCAAGACACTTCATCGTGGTCATCGCTTAATCAAGAAGTATGTAGCTGATTCAGAGCACACACGTGTGCGTGCTGATAAGGGAAAATTGAGGACTCTTTCCAACAGGCTATTAAATCAGGTTAAAAAAGCAGCTGCAAAAATATTTGTCATAGCAGCAGACAAGTTTTTGAAGCTGCTGGTGCCTCCAACGTCCCCTGAACAACAAGATGCAAGGTCCTTCAGAGGTTTGCAGCTGTGCGTAAGCCATCCTGTCGACCTCCTCTATCCACCGCACACAAGCACAAACGTCTCCAGTACATGAAGACTGACTTTAAAACTGTTTTGTTCACTGATGAGTCTCATGCAACGCTCAAAACCCCATGCAAACAAGGCTACGGCGTCAACAAGGAGGAGGTGGAGCAATGTTTTGGGCTGGAATCATGGGGAGAGAGATTGTCGGCCCCTTTAAGATACCTGAAGGGGTAAAGATAACCTCCATAATGTATGTGGAGTTTCTCAAACAGCACTTCCTGCCATGGTATAAGAAGAAGAACCGTACATTCCTCAGCAAGATCATTTTCATGCAAGATCATTTTCATCTCATGCTGCAAAGAACACATCTGCATCTCTGGCTACTATCGGCATAAAAGGGGACAGACTTATAGTGTGGCCCCCATGCTCCCCTGACCTCAACCCCATTGAGAACATCTGGAGCATCATCAAAAGGAGTGTCTATGATGGAGGGAGGCAGTTCACATCTAAGCAACAGCTCTAGGAGGGTATTCTGTCCTTATGCAAAACTATTGAAGCAGATAGCATCCAAAACCTGACAAATTCAATGGACGAGAGAGTTCAGAAGCTCGTTTCGAACAAGGGGTCCTATGTGCAAATGTAACATCATCTAGAATAAAGTTTTAACTTAAACTGTTTGATTTCAGTTTGTAATAACCTGCTAATGCTTATAATATCACAACTGACCATTTTTGTTCTTTATAAAAAAGGTTGAAAACTGCTGTTTTGAGTGCATTTTGAGTCTTTTATTTTTTTAAATATACTGTTATCATTGGCAGTTTGTTCAAAAACATTTCAACTGTCCTCTAATAGTTGATGACTGGAAAATTACAGTAACTGCAATTCATTTAGGTAATTTTGGAAAATCTGAAAAAATATTATTTGCTAATAATTTGGAACACACTGTAGTAGCCTTAAATAACAATAAAATGCTTTTTCAAAATTCAGATTTTATAAAAGCATGTCTAAAAAGCTAAGAAAACTTAAATGATTGAAGACAGTAAAAATTAAGGCAATGGTTTCAAGTCAAGTTGTTAATTTGTATTTAATAGTATATTTTTATGCCACTACCAAAAACTGTAAGATGCTCTTGTGTTTTTAAAATATTAGCAAATAAATCTAGGGAAGATAAAAAGAACAGACCCAGTGCTTAAATGGAAATTAAATTAAATTTAAGTCTTATCTTTAGGTAAGTGAAGCTGTTCAGCAAAAGAAATTCAACTAATGAACATTTAATGTAGTAAAAGGTATGAAATTTCTAGCAGGTAAGGCAAAGTGCTTTCATTTCTTTACAGAATCAAGCAGACATTTTATTGTTTACCCTCCAAACAAGAGAAAGACAGATTTGAAGATTAACCTCAGCCTTACCTCTCTTTCATCCTCACTGCATCAAGCGTCAGATACTTTTGGCTGTCCTTTTCAGAACAAATATCCAAACCTGGAAGCACAAAATTTTAATTATTTTAATTTTATTAATTTTCTTTGTGATAAACTGTTTTAAATTAAAGAACTGTATTAACTTATATGTGAAGTTGACTACACATCACACCTAGAGAGGAATGACATTACATATTATATCCACACCCTAAAGCTAAATGATGGGGTTGAGGTCAGGAATCTGTGCAAAATTAATAAACTTGCTCAACCATGACTCTTTAGACTTTGCTTTGTGAACTAAAGCCCAGTCACCTTGAAACAGACAAGATCTCCATTTGAACTGTTCTCACAAGTTTAACCAGAGTTGTCCAAAATTAAGGAATAAGCCATGCTTTTTATAGATTTGTGGCAGTTAAACTAAAGCATACATCTAAATGTAGTGATTCAAAAGTGTGTCCCAATACTTTTGTCCATATAGAAGACGTTTTAAAAGTCTGTTTATTCCCAGTAATAACCATGGCATGTGTTATCAAGACTGAAATGTGTTTAAAAACATGCATTTAGGATTTATGTCATATTGACTTATGTTGTTTCCAAAACTCTCAAATGTTACAGAGTACATATGTGCTTTAGTGCTTTTAAGTAAAAAAAAAACTGCAACAATATATAATATTTTAAATTTACACTGCTTGCTGCATTGTGGTAAATGCATTTCATTTAGGAAATGAATATCAGTGCTAATATAGCACACTTAAAAAAATCTAACTAAAAAAAAAGTCTACTGGCTGTCTGTTCTTTTCTCCATACCAGCACTTTCAACATACAAAGGCCAAATCTTCCAAATCCTGTACTTTAAAATGGATTGGCTTCAACTATAAATGAAAAAAGGAAGGATGCTCCACTATTGACTTATTTCCTTTCAGGAATCATCAAAGGATCTTGCTGAGGAAATGCTGCCTGTTGATTTAAAAAACAATCATTTCTTATTTATGCTGTTAATTTAAAGAACTAGAACTCATGCATGGGTGCTTTCATTCTTGATCTTGACCTGTTGTAAAGTTCTGCATAAGAGACTTGTGTGAATAATCATTTTAATAATGCTTTAACAATCGATCAATTTCAAACTTTTATTTTGCTCTGCCCAAACAATATTGATACAAAATAAAATATGTTGAATGTTTTTGTAGAAATGTATTAAAATGTCTAATAGTATAAATATTTTCCATGTACCTTTATCAAATGATTTACAAACAGTAATCAGTTCATTTAAAAAGAAAAAAAGAAAAAAAAAAAAGAATTAAAATTTTTTTTTTGATCTGTTCCACCCTCTTTACCGCCATCTGATTAACTTCCTGCTTTTGGGCGTTAACATTCTGTATTTCCTGAGTAACACCTGCACACCTTCAATTAGGCACACACCCTTCTCTTCTATTTATAGGTCTTCATTTCCTTTATTTTTCTGGGTTGTATAATTTGTGTTGCTTTTACTCACAGACTCTTTCTCTATAGCTTTCTATTTTTTCAGCAAAATGACTTCCACTGAAGTAGCAGCAGAGCTACTTTCACTATGTTTAAAAGCCCCGTTGTCTGCCTCTGCCTCCCTGTGCCGATCTCCGCGGCCTTTATTGCATCAGCATTTGTGGGTACAGTTTGTTTATGACCTTTATTTACATTTGTGTTGCCATTACATTTTGGTTTACTCTGCACAGTATCATCTTATTTGAGACTGCTACTCTAGTTACCTATATGTGCTTGAATGAACCCTAACACATCAGTTAAATAAACTGTCTGACCATGTGAATACATGTAGTATAATAAAGCAAAAAGTATGACACGAAGTGGATACATTTACACCTCTTTTCCATGATTTATTCAAAATAATGCACACCCAAAATTGCCTTATTGATTTAATGAAACGGTTACACACTAAATCTATTCATAAATAGGTGCTAATTTGATAAAGTGATCTACTTGCCTACACAAGTTAAATGAGCACACGTGCCCGGAGCGGGGCACAGCCTTGTATACAGTGACCAGGAAGCACTTAGGCTTAAGGTCATAAGCCTACGACTGCCCCTATAAAATAAAATCTTTTTATTAAAAGCAAACATGTTAATAAACTGGTCTTCCGTGATGTCCTCTTTAAAATTGAACGGAAATCGCTGTGTAACAGGTTTCTATTTTCTTTAACAATCCCCCCCACCCCCCGTTTGTTTGCCACACCTTTGTTTTCTTACATGGCGGCCGCTTTGCATGAAACAACAATTTCTTTAATGTTGTAAAATTTTCTGCATTGGGTAATTGTTTCTATATTTCACATTTTTCTGGAGAACTATTATTAACAAAACTGTTGCTTCATGGCTGTAGCCTTCGTTTGACAACATTAGGATACCATCAGGGCAGCATGGTTGCATAGTGGTTAACATGTTTGCCTCTCAGTGCTGGGGATCCAGCATCGAATTGATCTGAATGGAGTTTCAATGTTCTCCCCATGTGTGCGTTGGATTTCTTTCGGGTTCTCCGCTTTCCTTACACAGTCCAAAAACATGGATTCAAGGTAAATTGAGCGCTAAAAATTTCCCTATATAGTGTGGCTGTGAGTGCTTGTGCCCGGCAATAGATTGGCACCCTGTGCTGGGTGTATCTGCTTAGCGCCCGAAAAGTTTTCCCCTAAATGGGCATGGGGAAGCCCACCATGACCCTAGTACATGATTAAGTGGAAAATGATGGATGGATGGATGGGATACCATCAGAGACGTGACATCCGTTGTTTTTACTCATGGAAACATAGTTATAGAGTCTGCTCAACAATAAGCTGACTACATGAATACCTCTAGAGTTTATAGTGGTGAGGCAGAAATAGGACAGGCAACATTATGCTATGGAAGGGTTAAATAATGCGACGAATACTACACTGCGGGTCAGCTTGTGATTAATAATCACAGTCCAGCATAAAGAGCAAATTCCAGCAGCTACTTCATGTACATATGTATGTTTTTTAAAGGTGTTGTACTCATAGTTGGATCCATCAGGTTCAGTAACAACAGACCACAATAAATAAGCCTCAGACCACATAACAGGGTTTTGAAATATTTTTGGTGGCCGTGATATCATACACATACACATAGAGTGTCTAGTTCTCTGATGGTTTAGAGGATAGTCTGCAAACCGTGACGTCTAGCCAACAACATCCTGTGATCAGACTCAAGATTAAAGTTAGTCACCTTGTGACTGTTTATGTATAACCTTCACACTTTCATAACCTGTAAGAGTTGTTCTTTCAAGTCTTTTACTTGACACAGTGTCACTCTTTCTACACTATTTCAGTTCAGGCTAATTTGAAAAAGGATGCATAATATCCTTTTAGCATCAAGCTTCTTTAAGCCTATTGCATTTTCCTATCAGTTAACACTATGTTTACCCCTCTAATAGATTGCATAATGTTGCAAGATTCCTTTCATTGCAGACTTATTGTAACCTGTTTAAGTTTCCTTGGAAGGATAATGACAACAGTACACACAACAGTGAAATGATTGGTGGAAAAAAATCAGGGAGGAGAAAACTACTCATACGAGTTCCACTAGTTGCAGCACATTTATATTACTTAACTCATACTATAGATTTTGCATCAGTGCTTTATCATAAAGACCTCATAGTCCGTAGCTAGCACAAAGCCATCTCATGGAATCTTTGCTCAAGAGGAAGCAGACTCTTTCTCTGCCTTTTCCTTCCTACTGCATAAATTCACTTTCAACACCACCTAGGCCAGTTTTCCTTTCTTTTATTTCACCTCTGTCTGTATCTTTGTCATGGATAATCTTGTTAATGCATCAATAAATGTGACTTAATATTATCGATCAGACTTTAAAATTGGCTGAGTCAATGACAGCATGCTTTATCTAAAGAGGTCATCGATAAAAATCATAACAGTTTCTTTCATTTACAAATAAAATGTGTTTGGTAAACATATACAGTATGTATATAAGTTTTGAAATTCATTCATAATGCATTACAAATGCATTACATATAATGCATTACAAATGCATTCATAAAGATTTATAAAGCATTCATAACAGTTTATACTATTTGTCATATACCTCTGAGAATGTTTATAGATGTTCATAATCATATTCATAAGTCGTTATAACAATTTGACAAAGATTTATAACACAAAGTGACAATTCATTGCAGTATGAATTAATTTAAACTTTTAATTCTCTGGATGTTTAAACATTATTACTTAAAACAAGATGATTACACTTTATTTAAAATCTGCAAAGAGCATTTATAAGCTTTAATGAGGCCTTATGGACTACTCTGTATGCAGTCTAATTTAAAGAGATAATTAATTACATTTTGTGCTCGTCAAAAGTGCTTGAATAAACAGTCATGAGCAATCAAAGTATTTTTCGGGAAAAGCACACATTAAACACAAATGTTATAAGGCTTTATGCCACTGGTCTTTATAATAAGTTCATGAGCAGTGCAAATATATAATTTATAATGCACATCATAGTACCATATGGAATAAATAAGCTTTAAAGTCTTTTTAAATGTATGGTCATATACAGATTGAGAACATATTTGTAACTATTTGCTCCTTAAAATGTAAAAAAAAAAAAAAGTTAACTTAAAATACATTAAAAGTAAAAATAGTGTAGATATGCATTCATTTAAATTTTACATTTTTCCATGTACTGGGCTGGTCATATAAGGTACCATGTGAAGATTTTAAAGTCAACACACCAAAAAGGTAAGCATTATTCATAAATTCCAAATTAAGGCTAAAACAAAAGCAAGCAACAAAACCCTATTGGCATCATGAAGATGCAGATTTACTTTGCAAAACTAAGATTGTATCTAGGTCAGTAGACTGTCTCTGCTAAATGTAAGGGCACGATAGACAGTAAAAAGTCTTTTTGTGCCGCACTCGGCACTTTCATTTCCTCAGGAAGGCCCATGCAGATGGCGCAAAGCTCATCACGCTATGTTCAAACTGATATGCAACAAATAGGGCACACATGGCTTAAACAAAGCTGTATTCCAAGCATCCTGTGGAAAGACCAGCAAGCATAGGTTTTCCCGAACGACTATGATAATTCCATTCATGTTTCATGTGTATGTGGAACTTTTGAAAAACACTGAATAGATTAAAAAAATTGTTGTTTTGAGCAATGCATTTCCTTTTGCGTGTGAAGGCACATGTGGTTAAGCTACTGTAAGCTTATGGTCTAGTGTCAGTGGCTGAACGGACACTAAATTTTATACGTCTTTCATTTAAACACGTGTGTAACATGATTTTTTATGCAAAATCTAAAGATGGATTTTGTATAACTCTCACATAATACTTTTTTTTTTAATTGAAGACGTTAGTCACTTTCACAAATAAAAGGTGGATAAAATCAAATTCACTGCCACACTAATTCTGTAAACTATTATACGTGATAAAGAGTTTGGTGACTTTTTGGCTTAAAGTCACATTAACGATGTAATAAAAACATGTCTGCTGAACAGGTGATAATATTTTGATCATATAAGGTATGCTAAAACT
The DNA here is from genome assembly GCA_025769995.1 of Xyliphius kryptos. Classification (NCBI taxonomy): domain Eukaryota; kingdom Metazoa; phylum Chordata; class Actinopteri; order Siluriformes; family Aspredinidae; genus Xyliphius; species Xyliphius kryptos. The sequence continues at coordinate 4,868 of JAOUQT010240473.1, read as the reverse complement.
TTAATGTGTTGTTAACGTAAAAAAGTGCATTTTACAGGAAGTGTGCATTTTATAAATGCTTTTAGTTAAAGCTCACTGTAAAAAAAAAATCCAAAACATTATTTATTTCCTGGTTTACCAGCTCTGGTCAACTGTAATTTAAGACAAGATTTACCTGCATGTATCAAGTGACTGTTTCATTGAAATCACACCTAACTAAATCCACCACATGTATGTACACATAAGTACATGATTTGTTCGAGCTAGACTTTGGTCTAATATACATTTTGTAGTAACATGTCCCCAGAAATTAATCAAAGAAATATGAGAAGAAAGAAAATAGATGAGAAAAAAGTAATCCTTCACATAACATAGTATGTTCCTAGGTTAGGCTGTGTAACAACCCTTCATTGTTCCTTTGTGTGCCTTGTGACTTTAAGAAGGTTATCTAAGTCAGCATAACAAAGTAGTTTATCACAGATGTAAAAGATTGTACCTATTCAGATTATTAAAACAGATTTACTGTGAGATGGATTTTCCTCAAATACTGAAGGAAAAACAAAGAAAAGTTAGTATTAATTATTTTAGAGAAAGGTGACTGCTCATGATGGGGATGAAAAGATGCTGTTGACTTGGCGCCTGAAGGCCATACATGAATCACTCCGGAAAGTGACAGAGAAGCTTTGCCCTACAGGAAGGCTCATGACGCAGGAGCACAAACTGTAGCATCAGTGAAAAAAGAGCGCTACCAGTTGATCTTTACAAAGAAAATTACAGAACGCCAACACAAAATTATATACAGACAGCATAAGGGTTTGGATACAACCTACAAACTCATTGGTGTAAAAATTCGGAAAACTATTTTCCACTCGTCTCAGAAATGACATTCATTCAGTGCGTTGTTGTTTTTTTTTTTTCACGACTATTTACATTGTAGATTCTCACTGAAGGCATCAAAACTATCAAAACTATGAACACGTGGAGTTATGTATTTAACAAAATAAGATAAAATTACCAAAAACCTTTGCTTTGATTATTGCTTTGCACACTCTTGGCATTCTCTCAATGAGCTTCAAAAGGTAGTCACCTGAAATGGTTTTTAGGTGTGCCTATAAGGGTTAACTGGTATAAATAATTAGAATGCCAACAGTGTGCCAAGCTGTAATCAGAGCAAAGGGTGGCTATTTTGAAGAAACTAGAATATAAAACATGTTTTCAGTCAATTCACCTTTTTGTTAAGTACATAACTCCTTGTGTGTTCATTCATAGTTTTGATACCTTAAGTGAGAGTCTACGATGTAAAACGCATTGAATGAGAAGGTGTGTCCAAACGTTTGGCCTGTACTGTATATATATTTAAAAATAGCCTTAAACATTTAAATATTTAGAATTAATAAATTCCCAACTCATCGTCTAATTTAGGACTGCAGTGTTCAAGAAACACAGGGTGTGAGGCAAAATGTTAACACAAAATTGCATTCTCAGCATCTCATCTCATTATATTGACCGCTTAATCCTATACTAATGTCATAGGGGTGTTCCCCGTGCCCATTAAGAGGAGAACATTTTGGCCGCTGGGCATACACATCAAGGATATGTCACTGATCCTTACCTAAGCAGGACACGCACTCATTTACACAGATGCAAATACACTAAAGGGCTAATTTCAAACAGCCAGTTTACCTTGAATATATATTTTTGGACAATGGGAGGAAACTGGGAAACCTAGAGAAAGCCAAAGCCACACAGGTAGAACATGGAAGCTCCACCCAAATCAGTATTTGGACCTCGATCCCCAGCACTGAGAGGGGGACAGCTAATCACAACACAATGATGCTGCCATTCAGCTTCTTTTATTGAGTCATTTTTAAAATCTTGCCGGTTTTTAGCAGGCAGGAGGAAACAGGAAGTCCTAGAGAAACCAAACATGCATACTGCAAACTTTCCTTCAATTACATTTGTCCATACGTTGTTAAAATGAACTATAATAATTAGAATAATAACTAGAATAATTTTTCTCTCACATTTTTCCCAGAGGAAACGCAGACACAGTGAGACCTTGGAAACTCCATCCAGATTGGGATTCAAACAGTGAATCTCCAGTGCTGAGAGGTGAATATGCTACAGGAATTTTATAATTAAAGTATATCACTTATAAAAAAGATAAAAAAAAAGCTATAGGACATGATAAAACGATTTAGTAAACGCACAGTTAACCATTGGTTCACAGACACAGTTGGATAGGTTTGTTGAGTAACAAAGCAAAATTAAGGTGGAAAATATAAGCAAAAATAATCCAAAACAAGGTTTGAACATGACAAGTGAAAGCCTGTTTTTAGCACATTTACATGATTGGGCTATAAGCACTTATTAACCTTTAAGTTTTTTATGCTCACTTGGCAAACCTGTCAGCAACTACAATCTGTTTTATGTCTGTTGCTGGGTGTCATGTGAGAAACTTTTCTAGCAGTTAGCAAACTGCACTGTGGTTTTGATAAACAAAAGGTTGCCAAACCAGTCCTTGTACCCAAGGCAATATTAATCATAAAAAATATTGGGGATGGCAAACTGCAGCTGGAGCTCACTGTTGAAATACTGCACCCAATTCTTTTACAGAGAAACACAACCATTAATCAGAGAACTTGTTAAGTCATGGGGATACATGACCGAGAAAATTGGTTGTAGCTCAAAGAACAAATCAGCAATTTAAGTGTGCCAACAAAATGCCATCACTTAAAGACGTGCTGTAGGTGTTATGCTAACGTATTAAATGTTAGTATAACTTAGGTAGCCTGATTTGAGATACAAATGTATTAGATCCTCAAATGGACAAACCACATTACCCGAGAAAGGAACATTTTGTAACATACAATATAAACATATTTATATGACTTATTTTATTATCTTCTGTTTCAAAAGTTTGGTTTTCTGTGTGCTTAATCTTTATTGCCCCAGGGCTGCAGTATGAATCCTGTGTTTTGACCCCAATAAAATTGGGATATTTGTAAGTTGCTTTGTATAAATGCATCTGCTAAATGATCAAATGTAAATGTGCTGCTTAATCCTATAAAGATTATATGGGTCGCAATGGAAGAACGTTTTGGGCACCAGTACATGGGCACACTGGGCACACACATACTATATAAAGGCAATTTAGATTGGGGAAATTAGAGCAGCCAATTTACCTTGAATCCATGTTTTTGGACTGTGGGAGAAAATGGAGAAAACTCATGTGGACAGGGGGAGAACATATAAACATCACCCAGATCAGAATTCAAACCCTGGCACCCCTGCATTGAAAGGCGGACGTGCTGGCCACTAAGCTAAGAATTTGATGTTGATACCCAAAAGTGGGAACAGTGGCAAATTAAACTCTTGAGTTATACCAGTAATATATTATCCAACAGCTTCTGTCAAAAAATTTGATTGACAGGAAGGCGGGACATCCGGAGGGTTATACTAGCCCGGAATCCTCTCCTAGTTGGCGTGTTGTCATTTTTTTAACATCCCTCCTCCCGAGCCGTCCCATCTACCTATTTCAATTTGCAAGTGGTTTTAGTGAAATAGAATATGTGCATTGTAAATAAACTACTTATTTCAAGATATGTTATCATGGAACTGTCAAAGTGTTGGTTTGTTTTTTGTATTGAATAACAAATACTGTTTTTCTAAACAGAGTTAAGCCTGTGTCCAACATTTCATTATTAAGACTCTTCTTAAACATTTGTTAGAAATATATACAAAATGTTAGAGGGTTGGTACGTTATCAAAGCAGTCTTATACAAATGAGAAATCTTTTAAAAAGTAAAATGTCAAGCATTCTTCAAACAATTGTTCCTATACTTAGTCTACCTGATGTAAGGCAATTAACTTTTGTGGTGTTTGTGACAATAGATAGGTAGAAACATGTGAATACATGTTTTTTGACTAATCAAGAGTGTGGACTGTTTATCTATTGAAAACCCAACGAAATCTGTGAAACAAGGAAAAGTCTACTACACCATTGCAGTGAGGCTGCGGCATCATAAAACTGATGACTTTCTCACGTCTGGTTGACTTCTCAACCAGAACGCTTGACATCTTTTTCATTGTTACATTTTTAAGCACTTTTACAATAGTTAAAAAAACAACACATTTTGCTTTGTAAAAGATTTCTCATTGGTAAAAGTCTGTTTTGAAAAATAATGTACCAACCCTGTAACATTTTGTATATGTTTCTAACAAATGTTTAAGATAAAAACTGCTAAAAAATCCTTGCTTAATCTTAAATTGGATTTACATGCTAATGACAAGTTTTGCTTTTTATATTAATATATATATTAAATTTGCAAACAGCAGATGTTTGTTAAAGTATTTCTTTCTAAAAATCTTACAAGCTGTTTAAAAATATTGTAAAACCCCACCACGATCTGGTGGAGAAGTGTGTGAGGCGTTAGAGGCATGAAATGTACATTTAGATACACATGGGGGAAATTAGCCTACAGGTTACAATCTAAGAGTGGTCTGGTATATAAATTGGCTACGTTTTAAAACCAATTCATCCTGAAAAATTGCTGTAAATCTAACTCTTTTTAAAAACAGGTTTGAAAAGTTTTGTAAAGGATAAAATTGTTGTTTAACACACATTTAATCCCATAAGGGTTTCATTTGGGACAAGAATTAGTACAATGATAAGAGTATGACAAAAAGTGGGAGTGGTAGCTCAGTGGTTAGGGAATTGGACTATTAATCAGAAGGTCCACTAGAAATATCAGGTCCACTAAAGTTATCAATGTGGGTCCTTGAGAAAGACCTTTAACCCTGATTGCTCCAGAGTTCTGTATTAACCCTGTGTTCTGACCCCAAATAAGTTGGAATAATTGTAAGTCACTTGCCAGGTGACCTTTACC
>JAOUQT010240378.1:0-17373 GCA_025769995.1 Xyliphius kryptos | reverse complement strand
ATGCCAGCTGTGCCAGCAAGAAGGTTTGCTGTGTCGGTCAGCACAGTGTCCAGAGCATGGAGCAGATACCAGAAGACATGGAGAGGGCTGTAGGAGAGAACATCCGCCACCTCATCAGGAGCATGTCCCGGCGTTATAGGGAGGTCATACAGGCATGTGGAGGACACACACTACTGATGGTGGGGTTGTTGAGATGGTGTTCTTAGGGTCATATTCTGTATTTTTCTTTCTCCAAACAGAGTTGAGTTGAGGCCAAAGGGCTCAAAGGGCTCAACTTTGGTCTAATCTAAGCACAGCACGCCTCCCCCCCCAAAGGATTAAGGGGAAGATGATAAAAAAAAAAAGAGTTTATTTATTGCTCTCGGTACAAAGGATCTCCAGAGGGGTTATTGGAAGAATGATGCTTTTTAATGGTATTTATGGCTTTTTATTTATTTTGTTTGTTACGAATTAACAATTGCCCTATAAGTACACTAATGTATGCTTAGTTCTTGTTCACGTTTGGGGAAAAACTACATTACCCACAATGCCAATTGTAAGTAAGCCTATCCGAGACGAAGCTCGCTGGTTCTCCAATCAGTTGCGTTGTTTGCTCTGACGTTATAAAGCGAGGCCGGATCACAGCACGACCTTGTGGTTCCATGGAAGTATTTTTCATGTAATAAATGTTAAAAAGTCGGCGGCAGAACAAAGTTGTTGGGTATTATTGGAAGTATGCTTCGAAACGGTTTGGGAATTTGTGGAAGGAGCGTCAGGGTGAGCAGAAATGTTGATTTAATTCACTCTGAAGCGGGATGTGCTGTAACATTAGCAGAAGCCGACATTACCGTAATATACGCTGTTGCTTGACATGCTTTGTTTCTCTAAAGGTTTCTGCTCTTAACATATAAAGGTACTGGTGATAAAATTAGAATATCATGAAAAAGTTGATTTGTTTCAGACATTCCTTTCAAAAAGTGAAACTTGTATATTTATAATCATGTTTTTCAAATCTTTGTTTCTAATGTTGGCTCAGGTCATTCAACATCTGTAGGAAGCTACAAGAGATGTTCCATCAAACTGTGGTGTCCAGCTGTCTATGCTGTGGTTTGTTGGGGAGGAAGCATAAAAAAGAGATGAGCGGCGACTTAACAAGCTGGTCAGACGAGCTGAGCCTGGGGCAGAGAAGAGGACACTAGACAAACTGCTCTCCATCATGGATGATGATGGTCACCCACTGCATACCATCATGACGGGCCAAAGAAGGTGTTTCAGGTTCAAAAAGGATTTTTAGAAATGTTGGCCAGCTGAAAAGTGTGAACATGAAGAGTATGAGCATGTGCAGCACTCTGTATTGAGGTGGTGCTTCTTCGGCCTGGATTCCTGCAGCAATGCGGTGTGGCATGGAGTCGATCAGTCTGTGGTGCTGCTCAGGGGTTATGGGAACCCAGGTTGCTCTGATCGTGGCCTTCAGCTCTTTTGAATTGTTGGGTCTGGTGTATCGCATCTTCCTCTTCACAATACCACAGATTTTCTATGAGCTTTAGGTCAGGTGAGTTTGCTGGTCAAATAACAAAAGGGTTACCATGGTCCTTAAACCAGGTACTGCTTGTTGGAAAATGAAATCAAATCTCCACCTCCATAAAGTTGGTCAGCAGGAGGAAGCATGAAATGCTCTAAAACCTCCATTTTGACGACTGGACCAACAGCAGCAGATGACCTTGCAACCCAAACCATCACTGACTTTGGAAACTTTATTCTGGACCTCAAGCAATGTGGATTCTGTGCCTCTCCGCTCTTTTTCCAGACTCTGGAAGCTTGATTTCCAAAGAAAATGCCAAAATCACTTTTATCAGAGAACAGAACTTTGGAACAGTCAGCAGCAATCCAGTCCTTTTTGTTTTTAGCCCAGACAAGATGCTTCCAATGCTGTCTTTTGTTCAAGAGTGGCTTGACACAAAAAATTCAACAGCTAAAAGCCATGTCCTGCATACATCTGTGTGGTGGTTTGTGAAGCTCTGACATTTTTGAATGGATTGTGTTTCACGATCCTCTCCAGGGTGTGCTTATCTCTATTGCTTGTACACTTTTTTTTGGACCACATCATTTCCTTCCTCTCTATTAATATGCTTGGACACAGAGCTTCGTGAACAAATAGAATCCTTAGCAATGACCTTTTGTGTCCTGTCCTCCTTGTACAAGGTGTCAATAGTCGTCTTTAGGAGGATATTCAATATTGAACCATGCGTTTATGATTTTTGTTAGTTGTCAGTTATAAGCATCAAAATCCTTTTGTGTGTAATGAATGGATATAATATACAAGTTTCACTTTTTGAATGGAATTATTTAAATAAATTAACTTTTTCATGATTTTTCATGAATTTTATGACCAGCACCTGTACGCTGTGCTTCGACATGGTTTCTGCTCTTCATTTATAATTATTCCTGTATGTGTTCCTGTTTTGTTCTAGTTAATCTCATCTGGTCCTGGAAATAACCTGCCATCTAATCTACTTCTGCCACCAAATCTGATTGGAGTTCCGCCGCAAAGTAAAGTGTTTATTTCCTTATTTTTATTCATTTATGAATGTTTATCAGGGGTTTGAACCATAACCTTCATAACAATTCGATCTGTTATCGATTTGTCAAACCAACGATTTAATTAATTTTAATACTTAAAAATTTTCCACGATAATAATATCCCGTACTCAATGTCTGATTATAATTTTATAATCCAATTATATCCGATTATAACACAGATCATAATTATTTTCTTAATAAGCGTCTTGTATCAATTTTGCTCTATTTACCTCAAACTTTTAGTATTTATACAGATTTAACCATCATTCAGATGAAGTCGATTTTGCCTCAAATATATTTTTTCTACAACATAGATTTAACATCACACGTAAACCTAAAATTAGTTAAGTGTAGTTATTTTTTTGTCTAGTCTTTTGTTTGACTGCGAATTAAAGTAGAATATGTAATAAATGCACCCTGAGGTGTATTAAGTTTTATTATTTTTTGTCTAGTCTTTTGTTTGACTGCGAGTTAAAGTAGAATATGTAATAAATGCACCCTGAGGTGTATTAAGTTTTATTAATATTCTATTTTTTAGAAAAAGTTCTTCTGTCGGCTTCGGATTTCCCAGTGCTGCGCAGATGTGATGCAGATATCCCAGCTCACCTTGCCCCCATTCAGACGTGGCTGCACTCTCTAGGGAGCCTTGATGAGAAGCCACTTGGACTTACCGAACTTCACCCTGATGTGTTCTCTGTACCTGTCAGGTGAGCTATAATGTATAGCTATAACTCATGCACGTCTTGAGACCGAAAAGAAAACTCAATTTTATGCCATCTATGAAAAATTACTTTAATCACCAAAAAACCCAAATACTCCCCCCGCTCCGAGCTCGTGTGTTAATTTTACGTGTTTTACTGCACGGATGGGTTAAATAAGGAGAACAAATTCCTCTGTGTGTAAGTACAGTAGGCAAGATAGATCACTATAATACACCTGAATCATGATGTTGTTTTTGTATGATCTTCTATGAACCAGGCTTGATATTCTTCATGCTGTAGAGGTCTGGCAGAGGAATTTCAAAAGAATTGTAAGTAGCTGATGTGTGTATATTTCTGTATTGTTACATTTTCTAAATGTGTGTGCATTTTTGAATTCTTGGTTGTGCGTCTCGTAGAGCCTTGCAAAGGTGAAAAGCAGAGCAGAGGTGAGGGGTGGAGGCCGCAAGCCCTGGAATCAAAAGGGGAGCGGACGCGCACGGCACGGAAGCATACGTTCGCCTCTATGGAGAGGAGGTAAGATTTATACTCTCATGCTTACACATTTAGATCCAGGTTCCTTTACAGGAAAAATATTCGAATACACTTCTATATAAACAGTCTTGTGAAATGTGTCATTCATTATACATGAGCCACCTTTAAAAAATATTTATAATTTAGTAAAAATATTATAAATGTGCATTAAAATATGCACATTTATTTTTGGTGGGTGAATTATTCCTGTCCCAGCAGTGTCACTAAAAATGGAAATTTACAAATTCATTCATTATCTTCCACATAATCCTCTACAAAGGTTGAGGTGGGTTCCCCATGCCCATCCAGGGGAGAACGTCTCGGGCGCTTGGCAGATACACCCAGGACAGGGTGCAACCTATCACTGGGCGGTCACACATACACACACTGTATGGGGCAATTTAGGGCATCCAATTCATCTTGAATCCATGTTTTTGGACTGTGGGAGGGAACCGGAAAATAATTTTGCCGTGACAATGTTTTTTATGAACTGCGTTCATTTTAAAACCCAAACTAGATTATGTCGCGGAAGACCAGTTTGTTAATTTAGCTTTTAATAAACACATGAATCAAAACATTTTTTTTATTTTTAGAATACTATGTAAGCATTTTATAAAACCAAAAAGTAACTTGTATATTATTGTGAATAAATCATGGGAGAGGTGTAACTGTACTCCGCTTCACATTATGTCTAATAGCACCTCATTCCCGTGATTTATTCACAATAATGCACCCCCTCCTGTACCCTCCTGCTTTATTACATAATGTCTCATTATACATCTCTGTGGTTTAGGTGGTGTTGCTCACGGCCCGAGGGGCCCAACCAGCTATTATTACATGTTGCCAATGAAAGTAAGAGTTCAAGGACTGAAAATTGCTCTGACTGCAAAACTGACTCAGGTTAGTAAATACTGTTAATGTTTAGAACTCAAATTCGTTTACATGATCTATAGTAAGAACTTTGGGAGCTATCATGGAAAAGCTAAACACTGCTGGTTATTAAAACAAATTCTTCTTTTAGGATTATCTTCATATCGTTGATTCTTTGGAGATTCCCACACCTGATCCACACTATCTACAGGACCTGTTTAAACACCGGCAGTGGGGAGATTCAGTCCTGATTGTGGATGTGTACGTATATAAACTGTTTAAACATCTGTCTTGCAGTCCTGTCCCTTCACTTATCACTTATTTCCTTATTCAGAGCTGAGGAGTTTCCACAAAACCTGCTGCAGGCCACAGCAGATTTAAAGACCATCAATATAATTCCAGCCATAGGTAAGTTCATGAATTCTTATACCCATCACTTTTTACATGTAAACCCATTTCAGATCAACTGGTTAGTCAGCACAATGTGAAAATGCAAAATGGTGATATGGGTCATGTAGTGTGCGTCATTAAATTAAATGTCTAAAATGGCTAAAATAAAAGCTTACAAAAGAATATGATCAACATGGGAGAACATGAACATATTTAACATCAATTTTTCCTTTACAACGTGAAATCTAATTTTAAAACTGCCAACAGTAAAGGCAGCTGCTCATGCATAGAATTAATGTGAAAGATTACAAAAAAAAATAGGTTTGTCAGTTTTTGTAATTTCTAAATGGTTTTATTTAAAAGCTAAACACTATACTTTTATCCTTTAAAAATGGTGTTTAGTTTAAATCACAGGTTTTCATGTATTATATTCTGAATTTTGAAGTCAAAACAACAGTCACTTTCTGCTGCACGTTTTCATTTTCTTTCACCTGAGTGCATCTACATGACACTGTAATGCTCCTGTGTTTGCAGGTCTGAATGTCCACAGCCTGCTAAAACATGAGACTCTGATCCTTACTCTGGAAACTGTGAAATTTCTGGAGAAGAAGTTGCTTTGGCACGATTCCCGCTACTCTCCACTCTACCCCTTCAGACTGCCCTACAGTGACATGCCATGAACTTTTTACCTTTTATTAAGAACATTTATTTCCTTGATTTGATCCAAGTAAGCAGTTTACTATATAAAAAGAGTACAATAATAAATTAAAAACATTTGGCAAAGATATAACTGGTCATAGAAAGGTCATTTTTGCTGGAATGATGCCGTTGGCCAAGTCATGTCGTATCTCCCACCTTAAAGCAGATCGCTTCTTCTCTGTTGGAACCACATAGGTGTTGGGAACGTAAACCCGCTGTGGTTTGGGCTGTAAACAGGTCGGGAGAGGTGAGACTTTGGTTTATTAAAAGCGTGTATTCTAGATTTGATCAAATTTGAGACGGTTGGTACTCACCGGAGGCGGTTGATACATCAGCTGTTCCTGAGAACAAAAACAACTGGTAAGACATTTGGCATCATTTATTTACTTTACATCAGTGTCATGTTTATTTACTTTACATCAGTGTCATGTCTGGGTGCATGTGCACAAATGTGGCCTGCTCTGTCCACTTTTCCACAAAAAATATGTCTTGTCACATTTTATATTCATTTAATGCATTTACTGTGTTGGTGATTTTAGGGGTCTGATTTATTTAACAATAAAGCACTCGAGGGTGTGCATTATTGTGAATAAACCACAGGAAAGCGGTGTTATTAAGCATGGCTCACAATTGGGGTACAGTTACACCTCCTCCCGTGATTTATTCCCAATAATGCACAACCTCGAGTGCTTTATTGCTTTTATAAAACAATTACCAACACTATAATAAGAAAAACAAACTTTGATTCATAAATGCGTTCACTGAAAGCAAAATCGCTACTAAACTCTCCTTGCGTGACAAAATCCAGTGCGTTTTTTAACGCTAGTAAAAGATTGTTTCTAACAATCAAATACTTCCATTTAGTGGTCAACATCTGTGAAGTGGTCAGAGGTGTGGATTATTGTAAATAATTCTACGGCTAGGCAAGCGGCTCAGCCAATCAGATATACCATTATTTATAAAAAATAAATAAGTTACACATGCTTAAAAAAAGACATTTTGGTCATTTTACCTGATGCTGTTATCCCAAAGCGACTTACAGACATCCCAACTTGATTGGGGTCAAAACACAGGGTTGACGCAGCACCCTGGAGCAATGATACTTAAAGAGTCTTGCTCAAGGACCCACATTGGTAACGTCAGTGGACCTGGGATTTGAACCCACAACCTTCTGATTGATAGAAGCCAACACCCTAACTGCTAAGCGTGTACAGTTCCATACATGTTTTGAATATATAGATTAAAAAGCAGTGTTACCCTGACAGCCAAGCGAAGCTCCTTCCTGCTTTTCTCTCCAGGTGCTTTAAACATATCCCAATACTGTTTGTACTGAAAAAACCTAAGAAGGAAAAACAAACATGTAGCTAAATGTTAACTTGGAATCTAAAAACATACAACAGGAAAAAAAATAAGTAATTACTTTGCAACAGGATCCGTCTTCTTTAAATTTCTCGTATGGGGATGATCCATGACTGGGCGGATAACTGAAAAGTTAAAAATGTTATGTCAGAAAAACTGGATAATGATACACCTTATTGCCAAAAGTATTTGCTCACCCAAATCAAAGTCAGGTGTTTTTTTATCAATTCCATGACCACAGGTGTATTAAAATCAAGCAGCTGGGCATGCAGACTGTTTTTACAAACATCTGTGAGCAAATGGGTCACTCTCAGGAGTTTAGTGAACTCCAGCATGAAACTGTAATAGGATGCCACCTGTGCAACAAATCCAGTCGTGAAATTGTATCACTCCTTGTTAAGACAGAGCGGGGTCAGCGGATGCAGACATGCATAGCGCGAAGAGGTTGCCAACTTTCTGCAGTCAACCACTGCAGAACTCCAAACTTCATGTGGTCTTCAGATGAGCTCAAGAACAGTGTGCAGAGAGATTCATGGAATGGGTTTCCATGGTCAAGCAGCTGCATCCAAGACCTACATCACCGAGTGCAATGCAAAGCGTCAAGACACCACTGGACTCTACAGCAGTGGAGACTCGTTCTCTGGAGTGACGAATCGCGCTTCTCCGTCTGGAAATCTGATGGACGTATCTGGGTTTGGTGGTTGCTGGGTGAACGGTACTTGTCTGACTACATTGTGCCAAGTGTAAAGTTTGGTGGAGGGGGGTTCTTATGGTGTGGTGGTGTTTTTCAGAAGCTGGTCTTGGTTCCTTAGTTCCAATAAAAGGAACTCTGAATGCTTCAGCATACCAAGACCTTTTGGACAATTCCATGTTTCCAACTTTTTGGGGACATTTTGGAGCCGGCCCCTTCCTCTTCCTCATGACATTGCACCAGCGCACAAAGCAAGGTCCATAAAGACATGGAGGACAGAGTCTGGTGTGGATGAACTGGACTGGCCTGCACAGAGTCCTAACCTTAACCTGATAGAACATCCTTTGGGATGAGAGACATCCTTTTAGAGCAGAGACAGAGAGCCAGACCTTCTCGTCCAACATCAGTGTGTGACCTCACAAATGCGCTTCTGGAAAAATGGTCAAACATTACCATAAACACACTCCTAAACCTTGTGGACGGCCTTCCCATAAGAGTTGACGGTGTTCTGGCTGCAAAGGGTGAACTGATGTCATATGAACCATATGGATTAGGAAAAGGCAATATAGTGTATATAAACATACATACATGCTTAGTCATGCACTCAGTACACATTTGATGTTTTAATGTGGCATTTAGCTATTGCTCAGATAAAACTATTTATAATTTAATATATCAGGGCTATGTATACAAAAGTATGTCCACTTCCCCCTAACCTTTGATTTACAGTCATTTATTTAGCTGCTGTTGTTCACACAGAATGTGTCTCAGGTTCTAGGTATGGTTGAAAACTAGTACTTACATCTATGACTCCACTGCCTAAGACTACTATACTACTACTACGTTTTCCTGCTATTACTACAACCACCGTTATTATTGCTTTTGTAGGAATAAAGTTTAAAAGGCATCAGACTATGTGTCAGAGTCCAACTGAGATCGGGGAATTCCCTCCTCAGGAAACCCACAAAGCTTCCCTGTTTTTTTTATTTAAGACTTGAAACCTGCAGTACTTCATTAATATAATGAGTGACCAGTCGGGTAAATTTACAATTAAAACACTAATGGGAATGTAACATTTTCAGAAATCTAAATATCAAAACAATAATAATGAGTAGAAAAAAAAAATTAAGTAATGAAAATATATACATATTCAAAACCTGAAAAAAACATACACGCTATGTACATATTCAGTACATATTCAGTGGGGTTATTTACATTTTGTAAAGTAGCGAGCGAGAAAAAATAATGCTATAGACAATAATTTATTTTAGACTTTGTGTATATAATATTTAGAATACAGTATACACACATGGTTAGCATTTACAAGAACTGTATTTAAATTGTTTAGCTTGTGTCAAACAATTAAAATTGCAGAAATTTTCACTCTGTTCCTCCAGACAAAACCACTGTACCCAAGACAGGTTTGTAGGCCTGCTGGCTTGCATATGCTGTCTTTGTTATTCTTATATACACCGCTCAAAAAAAAATAAAAAAAATTAAAAAAAATAAAAAGCAAGCACACATCGGTCCAGGTAGGAAGCAAATCTGATTGTAAATCAATTTCACTTGCTGTTGTGCAAATGGAACAGACAACAGGTAAAAATGACAGTGCTTCTGCAGGTGGTGACCACACCCCTTTTCTCTGTTCTCATCCTGAAGCAGATACCAGGTGACAGGCGAGTACACCAGGAGACATGGAGAGAACATCCGCCGCCTCATCAGGAGCATGTCCAGGCCTTGTAGGGAGGTCATACAGGCACATGGAGGGGACACACACTACTGAGCCTCATTTGAACTTGTCTTGAGGAATTTCCACTGAAGTTGGATTAACCTTTCATTTAATTTTGAGTAGGATTCCAAATCCAGACCTCCATGAGATCATCATTTTCATTTACAAGCAAGATTTTCAACTGAATTATTTCATTCATTCAGATCTAGGATGTGTTATTTTAGTGTTCCATTTATTTTTTGAGCAGTATATGTGTCTGAGTTTGAGTTTTTGCAGTGATGGATTGGCACCCTGCCCTGGGTCTATCTGCACTGCGCCTAAAACGTACTTTAGGATTAAGCGGAAGATAGGTGTCTCTATCTCCTTGTCTACGGCACTGCCGGAGCGCTGCGTATACGACGATAACTGGATGGAACCTGGGCTTTCTATTGGACCGATAGCGTTGCAGTGCTGGAGGATGGACTTATATAGTTCATAACTATCACTATTGTTAAATACAGACACCTGACCGCTACACAATCTTTTCATGGCTGTCCCACACTGCAATTCCTCCTGGCCACTCAAGGAGGAGGAGTCCCCCTTTGAGCTCTGGTTCTCCCAAGGTTTCTTCCTAAAAAAAAAATATCATCATAACAGGGAGTCGCCTCGTCTTCCTCTTGCGGGGTTCAGGCTTAGAACTCTAAAAAGACCTACAAAAAATATTACTTGAACTTGAAGAAAATCAGATGAAATGAGAAAATCCATTATTTCTTCCAAAAATGTGTTGTGGTAAAGTTAATACAAGATCCACAGCTCAGTGTCAGCTAATTTTTAGAACACAAACAACTAAAAATACACTATGTATTTAATTGAAACGTCAGTGCTGCACAAGGCACAGGACAATCAGTTCACCAGCACTGGGTTAAGCCAGAATTAAATTATCTTACTAGATAAATCTTTATCGATTCAGATAGAACCATATTAACATATTATCTATAACACTGTTCATGTACATCCAGTAATTGCACATCAGGAGAAAAAGTTTTAAATGTAGATTTTTATAAACGTGAACAACATAGACTTTCAGATTGAATGGTTCAATATTCCCTTACAAAATAAGACTTCCCACAATTCCTGTATGACCCAAAGAGCATCAAGGGTTCAAACCTTATCTCAGCGCTTAAGATAACTAGAGCCACCTGTTAAATATGTCAGCAATAAAATTAGCACCCACCTCTATCTATTCTCAAAACAGCCATCTGAAGAGGACCATCTATCTTTCCCACTCCCTCCATCTCACTGTGTGTGTGTGTGTGTGTGTAAGATGACCTGGTTTGGTTGCTGCTCTAGCATTTGGGAATCTTCCCTTGCAGTGTAATTGGAAACTTTTGATACGCTGCAGAACTCAACAACCTTTTGCACAAAGTCATGAGCTCAGCAAGGAATCACTATCAAAACTTGTCTGATCAATTTTACAACAGGTAGTTTTAACAGAATAACTGTTTATAAAGACCATTCCAACCAGACATTCACCAATGAACCAAGAGAAGATCCGATGAACAATTAACATCAATTTAAGGAAATATTTATCTGAGGCATTTTCATCAGATCAGATTATTTCCTGAATGGATGCAGAACAAAGAAAGAATCCAGCAGGAGCAGAACATGGCAGCATGGCACAAATTACATCACAATTTCAATCTCCAGTATGACCCAGTTTTCAATTTATTAGCAATTTATTATTTTCAATTTATTAGACCAATTTATTAGCGATTTTGCTTTCAATAAACACACTTCTGAATCAAACCATTTTTATTATGGGGTGTTTGCCTTATTGCTTTAAAAAAAAAATGCTATACTTAAGGTTGTGTATTATTGTGAATAAATCACAGGAAAGAGGCATTTTGTTTTCCCCTACGCGCCATGCACAGCACCTCTTTCCCGTAATTTAATTACAATAATGCACGCCCTCTCGCACCTTACTGCTTTAGTAAACATAAAGATTTAGATTATGTACAGGTTAGATAAACACGATAAGTTATTGGGAAGACAAAGACACATATCTGTGTCTGCTACTGTCACACTAAAAAAAAAGAAATTAAATAAATCAGTCAGAGATAAGTTTAAAAGAAACACAAAGCCAAAAATCTGCGCAGCCTAAAATGTTAAACCAGTCAAATTAGACAGAATTAAACTAATTTATTCAGTTTCAAAGCCACTTAGCCTAATTAGATTTTGCAGGTGCATGTTAAAGCCTAATCCAGTCCTCACAGGGTAAAAAGCTGCGAAACACCAAAGTAGCAAGTCAATCACTGAGCAACACACAAACATCGGCTCACTATACACAAATGACTGATGGACCGATATCTGGACTTCATTATCTTTATGTGGGAAGTAAATTCATCCAATGCGACACATTTTCTTATAAACACGTGCATTATTGTAAATAAATTACAGAAAAGAGGTGTTGGGCACGGTGCGTAATGGAAGACAAAATACTGTGATTTATTCACAATAATACACAACCTCGGGTGCCTTATTGCTTTTGTAAAAATGTCAAAAACACACTATAATATAAAAAACAAGGTTTGATTCATTAGTGTGTTTATTGAAATCAAAATTGCTAACAGATTGGTCTTCCGTGACATTATTTAGTTCGGTCGCTGCGTAATAGCCACATACACATTGTCTATAAACTAATGTATAAGTATCTTTACATTGATTGCTTGGAAAAATATTTATACGCTACATATAAAAGTGTTACTCTTATAATATTAGAAATTATTAGAAACATTTATATAACTTACAAGCAATACTTTTCAAAAAGTAACAACAGCAGAGAATAACAACAAACTGGAACCATAAGCTAACAGCACGGTATGTAAAATCCCTATTCTGAAGACACTGTGAACCTTGACCTGATTAAGTCATGTGACAAAATTAACCAATTAAAAAAAATAATAATTAAATAATAAATAATTGACGTATTGGGCATGCCCGCTCTACGTGACAACTGGCTAGTAGGTCCGAATACACAGTAGGTGAAAATTCTTCAGTCAACTTACAAAATGGCTTTCAAATCTAAGTAAGCATTTGCAGCATGTTGTTTCAGCTGGAGAAAAATCACGTGAAACAAACACGTTGATGGGAAGCGAGTAGACCATTTACTAAGTGCAAGTAATCTCATTAAACAAAAAGAGGAACCCTTATAATGGTGGTGTTACCTCTTAATTTCCAAGACATTTGTATTTGACTCAATGTGCCGAGATTGTGTACTATAAGGCAAGTTTATTTATAGAGCACCTTTCATACAGAAGCAATTTAAAGCGCTTTACAGAGCAATTAAAAATAGTAAAAGCCATTAAAATAATGCATTAAGAGAAAGAAAAATAATAATAAATAAAAAAGTAATGCAATTAAAGAAAAGTACATAACAAGAGTAAAAGAAAATATAATTAAAATATTTAAAATAACAATAGCAGATTGTGCAGAACAAATCAAACTAAACTGTAAGTCGCTTAAAAAGGAATGTTTTAAGTCTGGATTTAAAAGCACCTAAACTCTACGTTACTAGTTAAACAGTGCTTACTAGAATAAAACTAGTACCTACTGTTAAGTAGGCGATATGAGACACAGCTATACTTTCAAATGTGTGTAATGTGGCTGCTGACAACCATATTGGCAACTTTATAAGCTTTGTTTGTGAAAAAAAACAAAACAAAACAAAAAAACACGGGAACTAATGGATTTTAGAAGTTATCTGGTCAGTAGAAAAAAAGTAGTGGCCGTGCAATAAAGCAATTTTCGCTTTTACTGAATATAGAATTGATTGAAAGTGATGCTTTTTAAACATGAATAGGGAGAACTGAGTTATATTCACCTCACAATCTGTCTGTGCATGCACGCACACACACACAGTTACCCATAGCTACCTGGTCAACAGGCGATAGACAAGGCCAAAACAAAGGCGAGCTCCAGAAACCATGCATAAATCATGACATCATGACCTTCTCCACAGCCACCAGTACAGACGGGTGTGTGAGGACTGATCTCTTAAGCAGAAGCATAATGAATTTAGCTGTGTGCATAAGTGTAAATATTAAGCTTCTGTATTGTTTAATAAAGTAAGACTGAGTGCTCTGTGGTTAGCAGCAGCAGCAGCAGCAGAGGATAAACAGGACCTTGGCTGCATTCGCACTCGTAAACTGTTAATGTCAGCATTCCTGATACACAATAGGCTCCATCTAACAAAAGCCCACAGAGCCAGTAGGACCTATAACAGTTCTTTACCAAAGTCAGTCACACAGGAGTACACCAACTGCACTAAAAAGTTTTTACACACGTAAAAGACAAAGGTTATGCACTTCAGCTCGACAGGCATGCCAATGTTAAAAACATGGGCGTTAAAATGGACTAGTTCCTACCAGCTTTGTGGGTATAACACCCAAAAACAAGGACTGCAGCAAACCATAATGTGGCCAAAAACAGTAAAATATACTCAAACTGACTTTAGTTGCACTTTAGCTGCAGGTCACCATTAACTCCCAGACGCTTCCAATTGTTGGCAAAATATTGCACTGACAAGGATTACCATGAGAAATTAAGGCCAAATATAAAACAGCAGAGAACAACAACAAACTGGAACCACAAGATAACAGCACGGCATGTAAAATCTCTATTCTGAAGACACTGTGAACCTTGACCTGATTAAGTCATGTGACAAAGCTAACCAATGATTTCCATAAGAAAGGCCAAATATAAATTAGGTAGTTCCAGTCTTTAAATCTGATTGGCTGAGCCGCTTGTCTAGCTGTGACATTCACGATAACCCACCACTCTGATAGCTTCACATTCATATAAATGTGCGATATAAAATATATCGTCCTCCCAAAGTTTTTCATAAACTGCACTCTGTAAATTGGCCACTAGACGGCAGTGTTTGATAAAGATACCGGAAATTTGATTTGCCTTCAGTCAATGCATTTATGATTCAAACCTTGTTTTGTTTTGTTTTTTTATTATAGAGTGTTAAATGTTTTATAAAAAGCAATAAGGCACTCAAGGTTGTGCATTATTGTGAATAAACCACAGGAAAAACGAATAACACCCCTTTCCCATGGTTTATTGACAATAATGCACGCCCTCTCATGCTTTATTATATAAATTAGTAGTGTTTACTACTATAAAGATAAAGCACACTATATAGTGTGCAAATATAATGTAGTGGCGTTTTATTTCCTAAAAGTGATTGATTTTTAACAAGCGGCAATACAAATCCCAAAATGCAATACATTAATAGCAATGCATTGCAGCATAAGGTAGCTTACTTATAGCCCATTAAAAAATGTAAATAAAACATATCCAGCAATAGACTGGCACCCTGTCCTAAGTGTATTTGCCCAGCACCCGAGACATTCTCCCCTGGACCACCCCCCAACGACTTTCCTAGAGGATTAAGCGAAAGATAATGAATGAATATAATGTGTGCGCCCAGTGATGAATTGACACCCTGTCTAGGGTTTATCTGCCCCGTGCCCAAAACTGGATGGGCATGGGGTTCTGTTTTTATCTAAACAAATACGTTTACAGAGGCCTACACAGATACAATCTTTTTTGGGGGGGGATGGCCATACTATAGAGGACCTGCATCAGTTTTGCGGCTCTTATTTTTGTAAACACCTGAATAGTAAACTCTTTAAATTGCTGAGGTCATGATTGTCTGTCTTCTTAGCATAATACACAATTTAAAACAAAACCTGCATTCTAAACAGACATAATGTGACAAGTACTCCATCCAGCAATGCATTTGCTTTCATACATAGATCAACCTTTAATACAAAATCAAACTTATAATTTACAACAATTTCCAAATAAAAGTGTTAGTTCTATTAGAGAACCCCATCATTACAGGTTAAACTACCACGTCTTAAACCATACAATGAACCATAAGCCCTATATAGAGCAAAGCAGCTGAGAATTAAAGATTTATTTTAAAAGCAGTCTGTATAGAACTGTAACACTGCAGGTTTTCCAAACTGCAACCTCAAAACAAGTTTAAGCATACAAGGTTATAGAGCAAGCTAGGCACACAACCTAAAGCCCACCTACCTTACAGAACGTGCAACATGCATCCACAAATCTGAACAACAGTCGCAGCGATGATCAGCAGAATAATAGACATCACCTCAGAGGGGATTTGAGAGCGAGTTAAAAGAGAGAGTGTAGCTTGATGTTCAGGATCACCTAACTCATAAGTCACTAATCCTGTAACTATATCCGACACAGGAACACTCAGACACGTAAACGCACCAATGACTCAACCACAAGGCCTGAATATAGAGCAGCGTAGTTACTCAGCAGTAAGTCCAGGTAAAAAAATACTCATTAAGCCTGATGAGTACAATCATAAAGAGGACTCATAATTGAACACAAGATATAATAGAAATTCAACATAGTGTTGCTATTACAGCTATATATTGTATTGACTCATTAATTAAAGCAAAACGGCATGAGAGGGCGTGCATTATTGTCGTGGTTTCGTCACAATAATGCACAACCTCCAGTGCCTTATTGCTTTTATAAAATGGTTACCAACACACTAGGATAAAAAAAATCAAGGTTTGATTTATAAGTACGTTGACTGAAAGCAAAATCACTAATAAACTTGCCAACCGCGACATAATCCAGTCCGTTTTTGGAAAATGAACCCTGAATGCAAGTAAGAGTTCTGTTTTTTTTAACAATCAAATACCCTCTAGTGGCCAAATTACAGAACACAGTGTATGAAAAAAAATACATTTTATATCGTGCATTATACGAATATGAAGCGGAAAGCGGTGTGGGTTATTGTGAATAATGTCACAGCTAGACAAGCGGCTCAGTCAATCAGATTTGAGAACCGGAACGAATCCGTTTCTGAGTAGCATCTAGCAACAAAAGCTTTCTGCAGCTACAACAGTAGTCGCTTTGCCGGGTGTTGGGGTCGGTTCAGTGGACCATGAACTAAAGTAAATGAGCGCGAGTAACATTGAAGACTAAGCAATCATTTAGAAAATGAGGAAATGTGTCAGTCCAGGTAGTACACACTTTTAATACAACAGACCTGGTAAACAGTCTGCTTTCTAGAATGGTCCTAAAGTACAGACCCACAAATGACACTAAAATGGACTTTTCCCATTTACTATAAAAAGTCCATCCGTTTGTGGACTACAGTACATACCGTCCCTTTTACTCTGTTCTGACGATCACGACCCCAGTAGTACCATCACAGAGCAGGTATTATTTGGTCGGTGCATTATTCCTATCCCAGCAGTGTCACTGAGGTGTTTAACTTAAACTACAGAAGCAAAAAACCCCTCACCGCATCAGTGTCACTGCAGCACTGAAACAATCCACCACCCAAATGATATCTGTGATGCGTTTAGACTATTGTAGAACAAAAAAAACACAAAAATTAAAAACGGACAGAATACAGTCCGTAATTGTAGCGTCCGTCTCTACGGTAAGTGAAGAAAACAGACAATGAAGCAATAAGGAGGTGTATCCAAATTTTTGGCTGCTACTGTGTATAAAAAATAATACAGTTTCAATGCTTTGTAAGCAAGATATTTAAAAGAAACTGTGAAAATCATTATCTTGTATGATCGTGAAATAAGAAAGCCGCTTTAACGTAAATGCTTTCTCTATTTGCATTTTTCATTCATAACAACAAATAATGCAGCCGCATGGTGGCTTAGTGGTTAGCACACTCGCCTCTCAGTGCTGGGGATTCCCTGTTCGAATCCCTATCTGGGTGGAGTTTCCATGTTCTCCCTGTGTCTGCGTGGGTTTCCTCTGGGTTCTCCGGTTTCCTCCCACATTCCAAA
>JAOUQT010240277.1:0-17375 GCA_025769995.1 Xyliphius kryptos | reverse complement strand
TTAAATGTGTAAAAAATGTAAATATTTTGTTATTTTAATTAACACATCCTGTTAACTGTTTACATAAGTAGTTAAAATCCTGTTTACATAAGTAGAATCCTGCAGTGTTTAGAGAACCCAGCTTGATGTTAAACACAGCTCAAAAAATCAAGGGAACACTTAACAAAACAATGTAACTCTAAATCAACCACACTTTTGTGTAATCAACCTGTCCAGTTAGGAGGCAACACTGATTGTGAATCAGTTTCACTTGCTGTTGTGCAAATGGAATAGCCAATGGGTAGAAATGAGAGACACTTAGCAAGACAACCCCTGTAAAGGAGGGTGGTGACCACACACCTTTTCTCTGTTCTCATCCTTTCTGGCTGATGTTTTGGTCCCTTTTGCTACATTTTATCAGTTTTCTCACAAAAGAGGTAGAATGAGCGGTGTCTACAACCCACACAAGTTGTTCAGGTAGTGCAGCTTATTCAGTATGGCACATCAATGTCAGCTGTCGCAAGAAGGTTTGCTGTGTCTGTTTTTAAGTGGAGGTCTATACAATAATTGGACCATTGCAAGAGCATAATAAATTTTAGCCATTCTGTTGTGGATATGGTGGTAGGCTTGGGATCACTTTTTAATTATATTATCATGTTTTTGGAAAAGCCTAAACAGTTGGATAAATTATCTTACATGTCATAAGGTCCTATGACTGAAAGAGGGCTGTTGATGTGGCCTTGTTTTGCAATGTTCTTGACAGTTGGCATAGCACAGCGGTATTTAATTAGAATTCTGCAGGGTCCAGTTACAATTCATGTAGACCAAGCTACACCGTCTTTATTTCTAACTTATTCTAACTTTCAATCATTCATTATCTTCCGTTAATCCTCCACAAGGACTGCGGGGGTTTCCCCATGCCCATCCAGGTTAGAACGCATTGGGCACCAGGACCTTTTTTTTTTTATTTTTTATTTTTGCACTGTTTCTATTCATAGGGAACAAAATTATTTAAAAAATGACATGACTAAAGCATGGTTCATAAAATGTGAGTGATGTCATCATGGCATTTAACGTAAGTCTGGACAGTTATGTACTTTCCATCAAGTTCTGACTCAGCATCGCTTCTCATAGGGAATAAGGCTCAGACGGGTCCAGTCCGAAGAGATTGTTTTCAAAGTGGCTGCTTTAGCAAAGATGATGCAATACAGAGTCAGAAGTCTAGACTCATAAACGCTGTAAAAGAATGTGTTTTTATTGGACTATGTTGGACAGACTGCTGCTTTACCTGAGCTTGATTCATTTCCTTTACATTCTTACCTTTCTTTCTTTAAAGGATTGTAGGTTAAATGTGGAAATAGTTGACTACATTGATGACTGTTGGTTAATAAAGCAATAAGTTAAGTGTGTGCATTATTGTGACTTAATCACGGAAAAAAGGTGGTGTTAGGCACAGTACAGGTGGTGTTAAACAGAGTACAGTTATACCTCTTTCCCCTAATTTTTTTCACAGTAATACACAATTATTATTATAATCCAGTGCCCTATTGCTTTTACAAAACAGTTTCAAACCCACTAAACGCATAAATGCATTTATTGAAAGCAAAATCGCTAATAAACTGGTGTTCCGTGACATTTAGTCTTTTTTTAAGTAAACATTGACCCTGAGTAACAGGATTCCGGTTTCTGATCAAATAACAGAACACAATTTATAAAAAACATAGGGAAAGTATGTATTGTATATCATGCATTCATACGAATATAAAGCGGTCAGAAGTGTGCATCATTGTCAATAATCTTTTGGTGGAACAAACGGTTCAGCAAACCAGAAGGACCCATTTAATGAAGGCAAATAAAGAACTCGTCACTATCCCGGATGGATTGCTAGATGGAAGTGTGACTATGAATGGATGGATGGCTTTTTCCATTTCCTTTTCGACAAAATGTTATGGTGTAAAGATAAACTGATTATTGGATAAGTGAGTGCCTAATAGGATAATGGACCGAATAAAATGTAGAAGGATATTCAAGTGGAAAGTAGATTGTTGAATAAAAAGAGGGATGGGTAGATGGACATTTTCTTTTTTCATGGTTGGATGGGTGGATGAAATAGTATGATCTACATTTTTATGGTTGGTTTTGTTCTTATATTGTTGCAGGCAAGCAGAATGAATGTTGAGACTCTGAGTAAGGCAGAGCTTCTGATGCTGCTCAGCATTCTGGAGGGAGAGCTGGAAGCTCAGGACCTTGTCATACACACACTCAGGGTAAGAACTGAAAATAAATTATTTTACTCTATGAACCTTTAGCATTTCTAATAACAGTTGCCCATGTACACCCACTGTGCACTGTTTTGAATACATGTTTCTACACACACACACACTACCCATGTTATTAGTTCCATTTAAAATACAGATGAACTTTGTAATTTTATAATTGTAGAATGTACGCTTAAGTGGTTTGTCTATTCATGTGTCTACACATATGACTGCTTTATATTCATATCAATACATGATTATTTTCCAGATGTTTTTTAATTCATTTTATAATTTGGCCACCAGATGAAAATATTTGATTGTTCGAGAAACAGGTAACATTATACTCAGCCATCGGCGTCACTTTAAAAACTTGTCTGGATTATGTTGCGGTAGACCAGTTTATTAATGGTTTTGCTTGCAATAAATGCATTTATGAACCTTTTTTTTTATTATAGTGTGTAAAGCAATAAGGCCCTTGAGGTTGTGCAATATTGGGAATAATTCATGGGAGTACTCTTACATGTCGAGCCTATCGACCCTTTCCCATGAGTTATTTACAATAACACTTGCCCTACATTTACATTTGGTAAGCAGGCGCTTTTATCCAAAGTGTTTTACAAGTATCCCACTTAATTGTTGGGGTCAGAACACAGGGCTTCATTTAGAGTCCCTGCAGCAATGAGGGTCTTGCTCAAGGACCCACACTGGTAACTACAGTGGACCTGGAATTTGAACCCACAATCCTTAGATTGCAAGCCCAACACCCTAACCACTAGGCTACCACATGCCCTCTCGTACTTTATTGCTTTATTAAACACATTGACCACTTACTGTGCATTCCAAATTCTACCCTATTGCTTTAACTCCATGTAAATGTAGATTTGAGATAGTTGCTCATTTATTGCTGCACAGTTGATGTCCGTCATCATCTAGTCCTTCATCGGTATTTACAGGAAATTGTCTACAGGATACCTGTGGTTTGACATTTGTAGTGTGTGGACTATTTAGTTCAGCAGTTACACAGAGGTGTTGTAAATGCACACATTATCATACCACCGCAATCACAGTAGTGTCTGTGCAGTGCTGAAAATATTCTAATTTTTATTTAATGTGTTTATAAAAAGACTAGAACAAAATGCCATTATGACTGAACCATGCACATATGTAGTTGTGTGAGTGTGTGTGTGTGTGTGTCAGGAAATCAGTGGAGCCAAAAACAATGGCAGGCAGCACTGTTCCTGTACAGCACACACAATCTGTCATCATATAAAAGCAGCATTAGCATTGCTCTGTCAGTGGGGTGTGGCAACAGCAATGAGGAACAAGCAGACAGCACCTTTACAGCATGTGGTTTTCATTTTTTACATAGTATTACATCAAAATATGTAGGTGCAAATTTTGATGGAATAATTATAATTAATAATTATAATATTTAAAATAAAATGACATCTTTATGGGACACAATTACTACTTGTTACATTTTTACATTTCTTTATCTTCAAAATTTGGCAAATGTTTTTGTTTTTTTTAATAACAGATTATCTAATTTCAGTAAATGGGTTTAGTTTTTGCAATTAACTTCTTAGGTTTCAGTCTTTTCGTGTAAATTTTCAATTTGAGCAGGGTTTCAGATTACTGATGACCATTTCATTTTATATTAAACCTCTGCATCCCTTTAACAGTGTGTCCTTTACTTCAAGTTGACTTTGTCCTTGTGTGTCTTGAAACAAAAAAAAATAAACCATGGAAATAAAACGTTTGGCAGATAGTGATCCACTTTGGTCTGCCAACATGTCAACAAATACATTTGTCTGTAGAATAATTAGTTTCAGTTCAGTAATGTTTTATTCTGTGCTATGTTGAATGCAGAATTGAAATCACAGCTGCCCTAACTCAAAATAAGTTAAAATGCAGCTCTGTGGTTTTAGTGGCTTTTTGTAGTTGAAGTAATAAGAGGTTTGGTGTGGTGATGATGACAGAGATAGAGAAATTAGAGCTGGACTCATTAGGGCTGTAACCCTGTGACCACACCCTGTTCCTACTTTCTGGAAGCAGTGGGAACTTTGGGATTGTGGAACAACTATGACTCTTTCTCAACGAATTGGATGCCGACTCGGCATATAAGAAACCAAACGAGACAGAAGTTAATTAACTTAAATAAACTAATGCTTAAAATTTTAATTTAATTAACCAATTATAACAAATAAGAGACTGAGTTAATTTACACAAATGAGAGTAACTAAAGCACGGGTTAATTAACTCAATGGAGATTACCAGATGCAGAGCTGCAAACAGTCTGCCATTATCTCGACGCCTGCCGCCATACCATACACTGTCCCTGCTGTGCTGTGGTGAGCGCCCCTGATGGCCAGAAGTCGCCATACCGTACGCTCTGTCCTTGCTGTGTTAGTCTGCTGTGATGAGCTTCCCCTGGTGGCCAGTAGCTACAATACCTTCCATACTACTGTACAACTATTGTGCAGTGTATAATAAATGTTCAGTTTTTTGTTTAACAGTACAGTAAGACCTAGTGTTTTTTTTTGAGCAAAAATTAAGGACACTGTCTTATTTTCAGGGAAACGAGGTAAAACAAATGGTATTATTTAATAATTTATGTAAATACTTTATGAAAGTGAATTTGAATTTATTTGAATATATAAACATCACATTAAAGAACCAATTAAAACTCCTTTTTAAAATGTTTTCTAACCACAAAGGAACACTGTCTTTAACAAAAGGCAGAAACCACACCTGCTCTTGGTGCACTATTGTAATGGTGAGGGACACTTAAGCACATTTGGTCATTTAGCGGACGCTTTTATCCAAAGCAACTTACAAGTATCCCTCTTAACATTTGGGGTCAGAACACAGGGGTACATACAGAATCCCTGAAGCAGTGAGGGTTAAGGGTCTTGCTCAAGGACCCACATTGGTAACTTCAGTGGTCCTGGGATTTGAACCCACAACCTGTGGATTGCTAGCCCAACATCCAAACCACTGAGCTAATCATTCTCAGCACAGGAAAGAAATGGTCCAAAATGTTGATATTTTAGGAGAAACATGGGGTAATTAACAGCACTGGGGCACTTCAGCCCAACCATTTGGTCTGGAAATGAGATCAAAAGTAACAAAGAATTAAATGTAAATCTGTTTACATTACAGCGCACTGAATGCCATGCCTGTTGCTTCACTGCAGGCCCAGCTCCTCTTGTGGGCATTTGGGAAATTAAATTGCCCCACTCTGTTGTAATACTGTTCTTATGGTTTAAATGCTATTCTATGATTATGTGCCATGGAATAGATTTTTTATTGCTTAACCATTGATGGGACATCATGGTGGGTGGATGTTTTAGGTGACTTTTTTAGCATTTTTTGAGACACTGAACAGATTTTACAACTTGCAAACACATACAGCAACACCCACACACATTCCAGACCTTTCAAATTGAGAAATGCTTCATTTTGCCCTCAGGGCATGTCATACCAAAAAGCCTATAAAAATATGATATAACTCTCGAACACCAATAAAAATGCCTTTACTTCTGTATTTATTGTACAACCTACCTTTCCTGCTTATCTGCCTCCTACATTCTGTTCTTCTGTACCATCACCAAAAGTAAGCAGAGGCACTGCAGCACTGTGAGCATACAGGCATACCAGTACCAGCTTGTTTCCCTTTTAAGGATATCTGAGTTTCATATGGGTTCACTACCTCATTCCTTAAGCCATATTAAGATTTTTTTTGTCAATTTTTTTTTGTCTAATTACAAGCCATCCTTTTGTATGTTCACATGGTGTTTTATCAGCAGAAGGAGCAGCAACTTTAGAAAAGATAAAATTGGATCAGTTCCTGTTACTGATACATCATGTCAAAATAGAGGTGATCGACCCAAGCTGATGTCAGTGGACTACTGTAATTTACTGACCAGCTCAAATGGATCTAACTTAGGGTACAGAATGGATGAATGTTTATAGGACACACCGAATCAATAGACCTGTCCATGCTGCATGTTTGCTGGATTTGCATGTGTTTGGTTTGATTGTGTTGCATGTGTGCAGCTCAGAGTTTCCCATAGGACAAAAAAATAAAATAAGAATATTCTGCAACATCGAAATTTATTGTAATATGTAATAGAAATGCATATTCTTATTGTCTGATGCATATTCATATACAATGTAGATCAGTGTGTTGTATATTTCCCTTTGAACTGAAAATCTGGAGCCCAATGGGAGGGTGGATATAAAAGTAGAATTAAAAGCATTAAAAGCCCACATCTGTAATTTGATAATTATCGTACATCTTCATTAATTGGTCAAACTGTAAATGTTGTTGTGTATATCGTTGTGATCTTATATGGCATTACATGAAACAACACCACAATAATGTAATCAATACTATATAAATGCATTAAAGCATGTCACAGTATCTTTATAACTCTTAACTAGCTGCTAACTGCGTTGAGCATTTTTACAGGCACTTTTCATTGAAGTAACTTACTGATTTGTTTATTTAAGATGACTTTCTTCAATTACGTCTTCAATGAGGTTTTTGGGAAGAAGAATCAGCATTGCGGGATCGGACACATTTAGTCAGATGTCCTTTTTATTATTGATGTGCAACTCGTAGCATGCCTTATAGCATTAGCTACACGTTGCTGTTTTAGCTGCTCTTCTGACATTTACACTCTACGACGTCTTTGAACTTCAGCTTGGCACAGTTAGGATGTAGTGATTTTTGACGACATGCGTTATGTGTTCAGCTAGAGGTTGGGAAGGGCTAGACAATCTAACACAATCTAGACAATCCATTCTACAAACGTGGCAATCGCTATGGAGTTGATTCTGTTCTTCTGTACCATCACCAAAAGTAAGCAGAGGCACTGCAGCACTGTGAGCATACAGGCACACCAGTACCAGCTTGTTTCCATTTTATGGATATCTGAATTTCATATGGGTTCACTACCTCATTCCATAAGCCATTATGAGATTTTGGGTCTAATTTCAATCGCTATCGAGTTGACATGCCAAGCACCCCCAAGTAATACTCTCCAGTCTACCTTCGTGCACCAAACGCTATCGGGATGACACACATCAAGCACCTTATATTATAGATACTGTAAACTACAAACTACTATGTACTGATATGTTACACCATTGACACAACGGCATGTATTAGGATTTTGGAGCTCTATGATGCCATTGAGGCAATGACATCTGACCCATCCCCTAGGAAGTCAATTGTTATTTTAGCAGGACAACACATCCCCATTCTGTATGCATTACATAATATACATTTTTGGAAACTTTAGATAGGTAAATAATGGTTTAAGATAATTAGTGAATTTTAAATCCTTGTTTTTATTTTTGGTCCTAAAATATGCAACATTTTTTTTTTTTTGACAAATAGGTTTTAATTTTTCTTGACAGTTAATGATTTTGGTTGTGATGCAAAACCCTATGAAAAATTGATAAAAGTTCTTTAACTGTGTGTTTGTTACAGGGTGAAGGGTGAGGATAATGTAAATTGATTATTTAAATTCACTTAAAACTTCAAGCTGTGTTTTTAAATTTGTTTATTTGTCATCAATATAATAATTGAATTTATTTGATAAAAAGCTTGGGACTTCCAAGCTTCCAAAGTTTATATAGCAGGCTCGGTGTAGGGAAAATCAAAAATGTTTTTAAATTCAATGGCACTCTGTTGGGTGATGGTTAATCCATGCATGAATTAGTGGATCAGGTGAGGTTGTGATGGGCATTTGGCACCAATAACAAGCACAGTACAGAAACTGACTGTAATATAGTAGTACCATTGTGTTGCCATGGGGTTTGCGTTGTAGTGCACATTCACATGTGTTTAGTAAAAAAATGGATAAATCTAAAACAATATTGAAAGTGAAAATGTTTTCATAATGTGAACGGCTGTTATGAGAAGATAGGCTTGGTGGTCTCTAGGCATAAAGGTCAGGTTCCACACACTCTTCCCCGTCCAGTTACTACTAACAACCAAAACAATTCCCAGAATGCCACACAAAGAGGCAGGAAACCATGTCTAACAGGAAGCAGAAGAATATAGCGCCAGCATAAGAGAACAGAAGGAAACGCGCACACACACTTAGGACTTGAATCAGTGGTCAGTGTCCCATGAGAACTTGGGGCATCTGAATGTTTCCACTGTAAAAGGACTTCTTTTAGGTAAAAACAGTACTGAATTCGAAAATAAAGAACAAACCCATCTCTCTCTCTCACACACACACACACACACACACACACACAAACATGCATTCACACACGAAGCAAAACTCTTGAAGCTGAATAACAGGATGGCGGAAGTCAAAGTATAGCCTAGAGGCTGAAATAAAGTATGAATAACTGTATGAATGTTATTCTCGCTCGCGCTCTCTCTCTTTTTTCTTTGGGGGGTGGGGGGTATACACCTCTGTATAAATAAAAAAAGACAAACCCACAACTGCTTAATATTAGCAGTCTTTTAAAAGAACAAAGAAACCATAATTTTAAATAAAAATAAAAATCCTAACATTTTATAGATGCTCAGTATTCCAACATATCTAATAATTAGTATTTTTTCTAAACCACCAGTCATTTATTGAAAATATGCATTATATATCAATTTGGAAATGTAATGGAAAAAATTCATTACACTTACACTTAAATTGTTATGGACACACTATAGAATACACTTTTTCGTTTCTACGGTTATTATCCAGTAAATTAACACAACTGCATCTACAGTCTTTTAACTTAACAAAGATTGTAGATGCACATAATTGTTCTATAATGCTGACTGTAAGTCTATCTGTTTTTCTGGCTGCTTTGCTTTGTAAGTCCCACTTGATTGGGAGGTGGTGGATTATTCTCGGCACTGCAGTTCAACTCCTTGTTGAAGCCGCTATATCAACTCATTGTGCACTCTATTAGACTCAAGCATATTATAACCCCACTTTCTTGTTGTACAGTTTGTGTTAGTCATCCTTTAATCCTTCATCAGTGCTTACAGAAAGTCCACAGGAAGCTGGTCGCAGGACACTTTTGATTAATGGGTTATTCTTACTTGAGTGTTTGAAAAAACCTTCAGCGGCACAGTAAATTCTGAGTGACTTTCACCAGTGCATCATGAATTTACACACTACTGCCCCCATATGAGGGTTACTGCATTGTATAGAGTTATCCACCACTCAAATATCACCTCCTCTGTAGTGGCCTTGGGCCTTGAGTAACTAGCTTTTCATCCTCAATCTTACCAGGATGCTACAGTGACTGTTTTGTGCATCCCAATAAGAAAAGTCCTGCTTACACCCAAGTTAAAGTTGGTTTACTTCTTACTTGATTCATTATGTATCTTTTGACCTAAACAACTATATGTCAGAATATAGAAAAATGAAGATGTTGCTGGCCTGAGGGGTTTCAGATTTTGATTTGTGTTATTTAAAACAACTGAGGAATTTTTATTTGTGGTTGTAAGATTTTACTGTAATCTCAGACCTGAAGTACATACTCCTCATGCATCCTGGATATCATCAGTATGACCTCATACATCTTTAACCAAGCATGCAAAGATCTCTGGGAGATTCATTTCTCCATGTTTAGTAATCTATACACATTGTTGAAGCTATGAGGTTTGTATTTCTGAATGACATCATGGTGAAAGCAGTTAAGACTATATTAAGCAGTCTTAAAAGGTTTCCGGCTGGGCTCCCTTTCTTCCTTCCTTCCTTTATTTTCATTTTTAGCTTTAACTTCCACTTACACCCTATGATCTTATTTAATAAAATTATATGTTGATAGACTTATCACACTGCTATCAAGCTATATATACAGTATTTATCTTTTTTAGTTATTTTTTTATTTATTGAGAAGCCAAACATGATATAAACAGAAGAAACTTTATATTAACAATCAGGTGTTTCTTAGACTCACCAAACTTATTTTTTGTTTTTAATTTTATTGCAACTCAAATCCTTAATTCCCAAGAGACCCATATTTACATACATACACACACACATCGTGATCAATCCAAACATCAAAACTTAAAAAAAAATTAATAAAAAGAAAAAAAACATGATAAAAAAATATAATCATACAGAAATAAAATAATGAAAATTAATAAAAGGGTTGGGGAGGTGAGGGACTTGTGTTTCATTAATTTTGTGGCATAGTCTAATTCTGGTCAATATAAGAAAGTTATTCTACTTTGTGGTATTACCTCTTAAATTTTTTTTTATAATTTTAAGAAATACATAATATCACAAAGTCAATTTTGTATTGTAGGATTGTAGGTGGTTTGAAGGATTTACAGAGCAAAAAGATACAGCGTCTAGCAAATAAAGTAGTGAAGGAAAAACATCAGACTGCTTGCGAGAGTGAATGGGACCCTGCAGACAGACCAAATATTAAAATACAGTTACAGATTTGAATGAATCACCCTGAGAATTTTTGACATAAATTTAAAATAATCAGACCAAAATTTAGAAGTCTGGCACAAGCTGAACTAACATGCACCGTTATCAGCTTTTTCCCACCAATGCTCAGGCAAATCAACGCTTAACTTCTCCTCCCATTAATGTTTTATTTCTTTATATATATTTATATCCATTAAATATGAGTATATCTTGAAAATAATTGATGTATGAAAGCGCTTTTATCCCAGGACTGATCTAAGGAAAAACACACCTCTATAATTATTAGACATCTTATTTCAAAATTCTTGGTATGCTAAAATATATTTTACAATACTTAGGAAATTCATATTAATGTCCAAACGTTTTATCGTTTATATTTTGTATAAAAGAACATATACTACATCATCACGGGTGATTTTGGTTAGCAGTCAAGTAGAAAAATCTTGCATTAAATTTTTCATTGTCAGACAAGATAGGCTTATATCTTGAGAATTACAGACATGCATGTCGAATGGGTACTTGTTTCAGACAGACTGCCATGCCCTTTGTGTGATTTCAATCTGTGGGAAAGGCACAAGTTTCCCATGGTTGACTTAATGGACTTGTCTCTACTTGCCCTTCTACTTGATCTTTTTACTTCATCAATTTCACCCTCCTCCATCTCTGTATTTTCTTTTCCACTTATTCTTTTGTATCCTTCCCAGTTTAAATACCTTTATGGGTTCACAATTAAGAAGAGTCCATCCCTGTGCATGGTGGAAAATACATCTTAATTAAACTCTGCACGCAATGCATTAAAATTAAACAATAAAGAATGCTGTTCTTTACTGTAAGTAGGGCTTTGAGTAGCCGTGCAAATGTGTAATATACCTAAGAAGACCGTGCCAAAAATACACACTACTGGGCTGCGTTCCTTTTGTGTATACATCCTGTTCCTCTATTTGGATTAACTTTACCGGATTTACAAGGGAGATTCTATGATTTTTAAAAATTGAGATGGAACAGAGGGAGCAAATAAAGTCACTATACCCAAATTATGGCGAGCAGATTTTTTGTAGTCGTGACAACATAAGTTTTCTTTGGTTGCTCTTATCTGGAGATAACCTGTGCATATTATTACATCAGGGGGTCCACACATTCCAGAATGTATTGCTGAGTGTGACTTAAATCAAGACCAGGAACGTGGTTTGTTGTCAAGTGGTATCTGTTTTCCAGAACTTTGGCTTTGTAGTCACAATTAGGAAGGTGTTGACTTTGCTATGATCCCGTGGCATTGAGCACTATCAAATGTACAACCAGATATTGACCGAGCTATGACCCTATGAGGTTGGAATGCCAATTGTAATACTAAAAGGGGAAACCAAAGCACCCAAGACTGATACGAACAACACAGTCCACACATCATTCAATGTATTACCCTTGTTTATACATTTTTATATAGTAAGTGGAACCATATCAGTTCCACATTGTAGGTTATAAATACAGACTTTATTGCAGCTGTTTCTTTGTCTTCTATGTTAGTTCAGGGGTTCTCAACTGGTCTCAGTCTGGGACCCACATTTTCTTATGGTCATTAAGTCGTGACCTATTTTTTTTTTTTCATAATCCAATCCAATCCAAACCAAACTAATTTATTTACTTCAAAAACACATTTGAACATGCATCTGCATGCAACATAAATTGAAGAGCTATTTAAAGAAAAAATAAATAAAAAACAAATGCACGTTTCAAGTATTCCAGGTCATATTTGCATTTCGCCATTTTGCCTACAATCATCATCACAACAAGAGAATGGTAACCAGAAAACGAAATGCAATTACCATGAAAACAAGTATGCTACAGGCGTCTGACTGTTTCCAAACGTCCCAGGCTCATAATATGTTATGTATGGCACACTAGCTCTGTTAGATTAAATAAATTAATAAAAAAAAAATTTTTCAATGTAATTCAGCCATTCTAATACTATCTGTGTCAGTCTCTGCCCCTCTGGCAGAATTAAGAACATATATCGTCAGATATTCAATAGCAGCTATGGGGCTGAGGAGTGGTGTTTGATTATTTGTCATTAGCCTGAGATTAAAGCAACAATACATCTGACACAACTACAGTTTTTTTTTAAATGTTGACAACCTGAACGTGACTGAGCTGCTTGACCTTAAATTGAATGTATACCGCAACATTTAAATATCTTAAATATAAGCTATTTTATACAGTCTGTTCAATGTTATCTGACTCCCCGTATAGGATAGAATCGTGTCTTATACTCAGTTACATTGCCATGTGAAAAATAAAGGTAACTAAATTATAAAATTTAGCCTGCTTTGCAAAAAATTGGACATCCCTGATCTACGTGATGATTGGAAACGATGAAATAGCCAATGAAAATGGAAGCAGGTAATAAAAATACTGCAAATGTCAATGCAACAGTGGTGTGCCAGTTTTATTTTTTTATTTCCTTAATTTTTTGTTGCTTTAAAAAAATGCTTGTTACAGTGCTGTAGCATTTTTAAATACAGATTTGCCGATGTCATCAGTGCTCATTTGGATTCGTAATCAATGATTAAGTACTGTTGCTGAACACTCATCCACACTAGCCAAATTTGCGGTGTTTCGGAGACTTTACTTAGCAAGTGAATGCTATTGCCTTTGATTCCCGAGATTATGATACTTTGCTTTTTCCAAATTTATGGTGTGGAAAGCCCTGCTCATTTCCTTTTACCTCACCCACAAAGTACACATTCCAGAAAGTGGTAAGAGAGTGAATCTGCATTATGAAATGAAGATTGTAACTGGACTTTTGACTTGTTAATGACCAAGGCTGCCAGTTTCACCATGGTAACCATGAATATGACCACCACAGATGTAAATCTGAGCCTTTTCCTTTACACAAACATGGGCGTGTATGTCCTGGAAGACAGTGTAGTTTTAGATGTTATCTCGTGTGCTATGTGCTTACCATGCTTTGATTTTTGTCGTATTAGAAACTCACCTGTTTAAAGAGTTTCCTGATTGCTCATGCAGCCCTTTGTATTACAGTATACAACTTTGAATGCACCTCTTGCTTTCTTTCTTTAATTGTGTGTATGAGAACACCAGGTATATGTAACCATTTAAAACTTTCAGTTTTGAATGAGATCATGTTGTATGGTTAGAGTAAGGTTATTGTTAAAAATAGGGTAGTAGTAATTATAGTTAAGGCTTGGGTACGTTTCTAAAAAAATATTGGAAGTTGATGTAATGCATTTAAAAAAAAAAAAAACTGTGTTTAAACATGACTACAATTTCAAGATGGTGTGTGACCCGGCTGCAGTAGGAAACACTGGAATTAGAAGCCATAATAACATACCATTTATAACTCTTTAAAAAAAGCAGAAAAAGAAGAAGCATTATACGAGTTTGCATATTTAAATGTTACTGTTATTTTAAGGCTGGCATAGTCAACCAATGAGAGCAGGAGCACAGGCTCATGAGTGATGGATGTTTTAGTTTGCTTTTGATTGAAGCAACAAATCATTTATCCTTCACCATTGTCTGGTGGAAGTTAAAAAACAAAACCTCACCAAAACAAAGTTTTTAAAAAAAGAAGAAAAAAAACAAAACACATTGTTTGGTCTTGAATGACACATTTGCCCTACCCTCAAACAATAGAGGTAACCACAAACTGAAAACAGGTTCCCATTTATTAACAATGCATTATTTGTAGTTAAACGGATAAACACCATTTCCGTTTTCTTTTCAATATAAAATGATTTAGTTCTGGCGCTAAAACCTGATGGGGGTTGATTCGTTTTGAAAGACATTGTAAAACTTGTTATATATGCACATATGTGATTACAGTTCTGTAAACAGTTTTATTAAACAGTTAGTTCCAGTCCTTAAATCTGATTGGCTGAACCGGTTGTTTAGTCGTGACATTATTCACAATAACGCACACCTCTGACCGCTTCACATTCGTATAAATGCGCTATATAAAACATATTATTCTCTTAAACTTTTTCATAAACTAATAATTTGACCACTAGATGACAATATATGATTGTTAAAGATTTCAGAAATCTTTTTTGTGCAGAAAAAACTGACTGTGTCATAAACTGATTATGTCGCGGAGGGCGAGTTTATTAGAGATTTTGCTTTTAGTTAATTTATGATTCAAACTTTGTTTTTTATTGCCTATATTGTCATTTAGCAGACGCTTTTATCCAATGCCATAACTATACGTCCATGACTTAAAACAATGAAAAGCATGTCTCTGAATACATCCCAATTAGCAAACAAAGGTTACAGCTGTGTTGTGAATGTTGTGACAGATAGAAACAAACAGTTACCTGATGCAATAATTTATATAACATTGAAGGAATTGTTGCTGTACATGTGATAGAAAGGGAGGGGGGGAAGGGAAGGGAAGGGGGCTCCTTCAGGGGAAAAGGTTGTGGGGCTTAGTCAGGAAAAAATAAGGGGGTGGGGCTCCGTCGTGCGTATCCCATGGTTCAATGATTTTTTACTTATGACTTTGTTGCCTGTAGGTTATTATCTTTAGTGGCTGTTGCTGCTGTTCCTTAACTTTGTTATCCACATGAGTCCGTGACATTCATTAAATCTCAACATGACACTGTATTCTTAAAAACTTTA
Organism: Xyliphius kryptos; assembly: GCA_025769995.1. NCBI lineage: Eukaryota > Metazoa > Chordata > Actinopteri > Siluriformes > Aspredinidae > Xyliphius > Xyliphius kryptos. The sequence continues at coordinate 2,089 of JAOUQT010240277.1, read as the reverse complement.
AAACAGTGAGGTATTTTTAGGTGTCTTTGGGTTTTAACTTTAGAAGTATCAGCCATGTATTATGTCATTCAACACAGGACACGTAAACTGAAGGTCACAAAAACAGTGAAGTTTAGATGTGCAGGGATCTCTAAGGAATCGGCCGCAGGCTACATTGCTGCACTATGATAGCTGCCTCTTTCCTGTGATAAAGCATAGACCGTTTCAGATTAGGCAGCTAAAGCATCTGCTTTTATGTGGGGGAAGAAGGACTTATAGGGAGTCAATGAAAGCAGATGAAAAGAGGTGCAGCCAGCTGTGCTTTGTCTGAAAATGGGACCTTTAAAATGAGTACCAAATTAAGGGGAACAATGTATGAACTGCAAAAAAGATTGGGAATGGATAAAGACTTCTTTGCTGTTCAGTTCTGTCAGTTCTACTTCTTGTAATTATCACACCACACTTTTTGTTCATTGCACTGCTATGCAATGATTTGATTTCATTTGTTGTAATTAAAAAGACACTTTTTTTCTTGCCAATGGCATTACAATGACAGGAAGAACACAGCTATAAATAGCTCCCGTGTAAACTTCATAAACGGAGATTGTTCTCCTAAATCTCATCTTTATATTTCCATCTGCCAATTCTTTTAGTTCATTTTACTGTCCAAACTGGTCGGAATGTCGCCCCATTTGCTACGCACTCTCAGAAGCACACCCATCCCAGCCTTCACCAGCTGCTCCTTTTGTGTTCTGCTCTCTGTCTGTGACCCTCGCTCCCCCAGGGAAGGTTTAACACCTGCTTGTCGGGGTCTTTTGGAATACATGTTTGGGGGCAGGGTGATTATTCAAGAAACAGAACCTAACGAGGACACGCTGCATCTGCTGTGTCTGAAAGGATGTACAATGTCTGTCTTGCCACCTGGTTTGGGTTAAACGAGTTCAAAGATCCCTGCTGATGATGGCATGGGTTGCCAAAGGACAACCTTTTTGTTTGTCATATTTCTTTTCTTTTCTGTAGAAGCTTTCGATTTGGAATTATTAGCGTAGGCCAGCAGAGGACAGTAGGACAGCAATTAGAGCGTCCCAGATCTTTGGCCATTTATCCACATATCAGTACTTGTTTTTAAAGCAGTCGATTCAATTCACCTTCTGTCTGAGAAAATAGCACAGCTTGATATCTTTGGGCCTCATCTGTAGTCATTGTGTGAATACTTTTATAGTGTCTGGCACATGCTTCCTTGTGTTTTCCAAACTGATTGATGAAGTGACCGAAGAAAAAAAGTTTTTAAGGGAGTACAGGATCCAGTAAGCATCTCCCAAATGGGTATTAAAGCTGTTCACACATTCCACACATTCTCTCAAATATGCAGCTTTGATCTAGACTCTAGTCTCAACTGCAAATACCATTCAGCTAAAAGCTGTAATTAAATAATGATTTCTTAGTGGATTGATTTTTTTTTTTTTTTTTTTCAACCACGTTTGTGCATGCCGTCACAGTACTGTGAGGCTCATCGGTGTGTCTGTTGGAGATCGGGTTAATTTTAATTTGTATTGTACTCTGTAATGAAAAGTGCTTCCAAAGAGGTTTGCTAATTTTTGGAACTCGCAAATGATTAAGCAAGATCTTGGCTCTTCAATGCTTTGAACAAACTATTTTTAGAGAAAAGAGAAAAAGTGCTCTAAATTTTAAACCTCAATTTGATATTTATAGCGATTATACAGATCAATAAAGCATTATTAAAATATTCTGTTCAGTTTGTAGAATGAGTTATATCTCATGTAGCCGCTTGAGCAGATGTTTTTTAAACAGGAGTTCAGACTAGGCTGTGTTGACTACCCCACATGAACACCACACAGATTGTAAAGAGGTTCAGGTCAGGTTAGATGGAATGGCTTTGTCATGGCTTGATTACAATCTGTTCCCTCTGTGTGAACCTGCATAAACTAAAAATCTTTTTTTGTTGTTTTTTGTTCTCCATATTTTTGTTACAATAAATAATTTCAACAATCAAAAAGTATTTCCAACTTTTAAACTGATAGTAGACTCCAGTCTCATTAATGTGGAAGAATACAAACATGGGTTTATTTATTAAATAAATGGGTGTATG